>AP028446.1:16430359-16491072 GCA_036509395.1 Antheraea yamamai
TAATAGGTGGTAGAGCCGCGCTGAAGCCATTACATTTACATTACTGGCTCGTCTGGGGTAGTACCACCCTCTTATAGAAAACCGACGTGAAGTAACAGTGCTTGCATTGTTGTGTTTCGTTCGGTTAATGAGAGCGCCGGAGGTCCACCTCGCCTCCCCACCCTCTCCCCCTCCCACCCTTCCCCAAACACATGCTGGCAACGTATTTTCGACTCCCCTGGTGTTGTTAGTGTCTATGGACGGTGGTGATCACTTAACATCAGGTGACCCACCAGTTCGTTTGCCTGCTATGACATAAAAAAAATGATAATATTGCCTTTATAAAAATATTTCCTTAAAGATTTAACAGTTTACCTTTCATAGTTAGTAGTATTTTGTAAATAAAATAGTTCTTTAAGAAGTCCATCACACGTTGCATAGTTTATAGTATTTAAAAAAAACTTTTTAATTAACAATATAATAATTAAGGGCTATTAGTTTTACTTTAAAGGATTTTTTAATTATTGTTGGTTCTAAGTTTGAATACACTAAGCTATATACCTATAGAGAATTGGCTTACAAGTGCAATTATCGGAACAAACCTATTTCTCTTCATAGACAGAATGAGCTTGCGTGATATAGATAGCTAAGAAAGTGTTAGTAAATGTCCTGTCATCCTGTAATGGTACACAATGGAACAATGTACGATTTGAACCTAGGCGCTATGTTATTTCGATTAACAAGTTGTTCAACAAGCTTCATCAGCAGCACTGTGTCGTTCCCTAAACTACCTTTTAGGTATACACCTTCATAGGTTATCAAGATGTACATATGCAGTTGAAAATAATTTATCTAATTCCATCTAAAAATTTATTGTTACTTGTTTTTAGCATTACCAAGAAATCGACTGTAGGTTGACATCTGTCCGGTCTCGAAGGATAGTCTTCATCACGTTGACACATGACCTACATATATACGTTTACAATATAATGAGAACATATACACATCATACGTTATTTGCAAATGGTCTGAAAACAGCGAAACTACTGTATAACTAATAATGTCACTGATATATTTTAATCGAATTTAAATGCCTGCAGCCTTTACACTATTATTGTAGGCAGGCAAAGTCTGAGAGGTTTCTAGAAGATAATCTACAGAACTCCTGGCACTATTCCGAAAATGATTTCATTTAAAGGCAGCTATGTTCTAGCTAACCATTATTTCCATTTATATTGTAACTAGCGGACCCGGCAGATGCTATCCCGCCCTGATTATAAAGAAATCCTGCACAAATTATACACCAAAACGTTCCTCATGAATCACTTTATCCACTGGTAAAAACCGCATAAAAATCCCTTCAGTAATTTTTGAGTTTATCGCGAACAGACAGACAGACAGACGCGGTAGGGGACTTTGTTTTATACTATGTGATGATTAACGTGTACAAATCCATGAGTAATTATTAGTATTTAAATTAAATGTAAAAGCTATTTCCAAACACAGTTTGTATATCCCAATCTATACTAATATGATAAAGCTGAAGAGTTTGTTTGCTTGAGCCCGCTAATCTCAGGAGCTACTGGTCTGCTTCGAAAAATTCACTCTTAGATAGCTCAATTATCGAAGAAAGCTATAGGCTATATCAGCATGCTAAGATCAATAGGAACGGAGCACCAATAAAAAATGTTTCAAAATCGTTCCTTCCGCTTCGTTTTAGTTTTAGCTCAAAGTAACTATACCACGCGTATGAAGTTGCTGATAGAAGCTAATATATTAATAACAAGTCTTACAACTATTAATCTACCAATTCATTCTTTTAGTATTCGTGAGAGCTCTTTTATAGCAGTTACAGTGTGGAATTACTCCAAATGAAATTAGCCTATTCTCGGGTCTCTTTCAAGCGTGTGCTTAGAATATTTAAATACATGACATTGACAGGCTCCATCTAATCCTACCCAATATTATAAATGTGAAAGTGAGATTGTTTGTTTGTTCGTTACACTTTCACGCTTTAGCTACTCAACGGGTCATTATGAATTTTACTTAACGTTGTCAGGACAAAGGGTACATTTCAATCATAATTGTTCCTTAAAATAGCTCTAATCTACATTAATGCGATAGAAGCCGCGGGCAAAAACTAGTAAACTATATTCACACTCTGCGTAAGCTTTGAAAACTTGTACGAAAAAAACACATTGGAAAATTCGTATGGACAATTTTAGCAACAATTTCCTATTTGCTGTATTATTATAGCAAAACTATTATTATTGTTATTATTTAATACATGGTAAAATGATACAAATGTACGTTGCATATTGATTAAATTAAGTGCAATATGAATTTCATATATGGGTGGGTCTCTGTATCACTCAGTTGTCTCAACCGTAACATATACTTCAGGACATCTAACCATATTTCCTTCGTCGTTTAAATTATTTAAGTACTATTAGCAAACAGGATACATAAATTAATATAAAGAAAAAAAACTTACGCATGTAATCAATAGCAGCAGTGTGAACATAATTTCAGAATCTTGAGAAACTTTCGAATGAGGTTATAAACTCATACAGTACAAAATATTATACTCTCTGGTGAAAATCTTTAAATAACAACCAATGGATAGCACTGACTAGTAACTGGCAATGTTTTGCCTTACAAGAAATATAGACTGCGATCGATGTTTTGCAAATATAAGAAATATTTGAGACATCACATTTCCTTATACAAACTTTACATGTATCGGTAACGATATTACAGACTGATTTACTTCCTTAAGTGTGAATAACAGTTTTTGTTATTGACTATAAATATATCAAAGTGATAGAGCTAAAATCTATAATCACTATCGTCATCAGACTGTAAGAGACTCGCTGCAGGGCCATAAGCCTCTTCCCGAATGAAGGTATGTGACATAATCAAAACGCCAGCCCACGACGTATTGGCGATTTCTAACTCTGAGAAATCCACAGTTATATCCCACACACACACAATTTTATCCCACATATAGTAGTACTACAAGAACATTTCTCAGATTCAGTGTTCCTCACGATGTTTTCATTCACCTTCAGTGTTACCAATGTGAATTAGTAAATGTACGCGAATTCCGAAAAATTCGTTGGTTGGTCGGGTCTGAACCCGCGGGCATCGGATTGATATTTCACCAGTCAAACCACTAGACCACCACGACTCTAATTTACGCTAATTCTTAACTCTTAACTGTAAGTTTCTGTAATATTTTAAAGCCTATATAATATTATATTATAATATATCTTTATATATAAATTTCTTCTGTATGTGTGTATGTCACTGAACTCTTCCTAAACGGCTGGATCGACTTTGATGAAATTTTGTGTGCATGTTCCATTGGATCCGAGAATGGTTTAGATTTACAGTTGGACTCGGTAGGTGGCGCTGCGGTTGAATTTTAGTTTTTTTTTAAATTATCAAGGCAGGACAACGTCCGCCCCGTCTGCTAGTATATATATAACATCATTACTATATATATATAATAGTAACGACTATTTCATAAATTGTGTATTTATATTCGATACAGTAATAAGGTTACGTCCTGGTTTAAAGACTAACGGTGTTATTACAAAAAAGTTAAATACGTATTAAATACTTGGTTTAAAAAGGTTTCGTATTAAACGCACCGCGCTCGCCAGAGGCAATTTCGCGTTATCCTTTTTCTCAAGCCTAACCTTACTTAACCAAAGCGAAACAAAAGAGCAAGATGGCGAACATTCAGCGACTGCGGTGCATTTAATACGAGACCTTTTTAAAGCAAGATTCAATACGTATTTAACTTTTTTGTAATAACACCTTTAAGGTTTACTGGAAAGTAAAGGTTGACTGGTTTAAAGGAAATAAAGATTAAAAGAATACATGGCAAATAAATTCATCAATAAATATATATTTATTTACATAATACTTAGAAGTTTCCAGAAGGACATACATGAATACATTTGGAGTATTATTCTGCAACTTTAGTGAATTTATTATGATGACGTTCAAAGAAAGGTTTGCATTCTTCCATGTGTTCTTTCAGGACCTTGCAGTCATCGGATTGATCCCAATATTTCGCCGGACAGTTCTAAACAATTCAAGATAAGTTAATATAAATGAATAGTAAAGAAAATAACAAAACCAAACTTGGAAATTAACTTCTCTAACGAATAATGCTTGTAAGACGAATTTTTAAAGAGGCTAATTTGTTAATATTTTGAGTGAGAAAGAAAACGTACTTTATTTTAGGTATTATCGTGAATAGCTTCGAACGTGAAATACATAACATTTGCCGAAATAAACAATTGAATGTGGAACAAAATAATAACAACATAACTTTTTTATTCTCAGGCAATGATAGCATTCCAATCATTCCATTATAGAACCTCATGATGTTATTCGCGTCCTCAGAATGTGTACCTCTCATTCCCCTGCACGTGCTTCCCAGGTAGCGCTAAAGAGTTACAAATTTTTGGCCTTTGCACTGTTCCACATAAATTGAATCTCGCAGCAATAAACAGAGGAATCCATCAATCGACGATAATAAAAGATAGATACTTTATTTATCCATATATGTAAATTTGAATTTAAAACATTGGTCGTATGTAATGTTGGTTTACGGACAATAATTTTAAGTGGTAACGACTCGGACGAGTCGGCCAATGGAGTGGAAGAGAGATAGATGTGTCACAAGCCGAACGCTTAGGCCGTTCGCGCCACTCCATCGCTTGTTCCGCGCTCTCGCATGCATGCTCGGCTCAGGCGGAACGTGACAATGAGTCATGGTTTTTTGTGCGTGCAGCCGATGTATAAGGCGATATCACGTGAAAAATATCCTATATCTTTTTTCCTTGATACTTATGAATATAATACGAGTTAGTTATGGTTTTTCATGCAAATAAACTTTATTAATATTACCTGCGTCACTATCATGCCGATACAGAACATAATTCTATTTGGCAGGCAGATGTGTGGAGGTCCAGGTAGATCCTGTTTAATGCAAGCCTTCGCTTCTTCGATAACCGGCTTCATATCTTCATTCTTCGTAGCATAAGTGTTCATTAAATCCTTCATAGCGTTTATATTTAACTTGTCATCTGTCACCAGGTTGTGCTTCTTCATTAAACATTGTTGTTTTGAACACTAAAATGTAGTTTTATTATAAACTTGAATAGAATTTTACAATAATGTTTGAAAATAACAATCATACTGCTTTTATATGTGACTTTGTTTTTAAGAATAAAAACTTTTTGGTAGTTAAGCGTAGCGTATTCAATGCAATAAATAATACGTACACTATATAAGAAGATTTTGAACGTATATCTAACGGCGAATATTTTAATTTATTTTGACTATTGATTTTTGTGAATCTAAACATTTTAAAGATTAAGGCTTTATAAAATGGTATTTGTGTTGAATCTTTCAATACCCTGTAAGGTTTTTATGCGTTTTTAGTCCCGATAAAAACTATCAGAACATTTCCTTTACTACATACTTACATCGGATGCATCAAATCGCTCATTTTCCTTAGGTTTTTCTATACCACACTCGACCATATCCTCCTCGGGGAAAACTGGTGGTGGTTTGCAGCATCTGTGAGGTCTCTCCTAAACAACAATCATCAAACAAAAGATTAAGTAATAACAAGGGATTAATGATATATGCATCCCAGATAAGGAGTGAATCGAATTAAAACACAAACTGGAGAAAACCTGAATTTGGAGTTTGTTGTTTCAGCAAAATACGATTCGTTTTTAGATTAAGTGTGTAATTCGGAAGCAGAAGCTGATAGGCAAATAAAAAAAACTGTTAGATGTGTCTTTTTCCCTGATTCCGAATATATATAAAACTCAAAGTTGCATAAAACTGAAGATGCGACCCTCTTTTTTTGGACGGCAGAGATGATCGCAAGACAGAGTTTTACAGGTTCCAGTTAATTTTATTATTATTGTTTATTAGTTATCTCTAACTTATATTTAACAGCTTTAAACTTTCAGTGGTCCCAAATGGTGAAACTTTTTGGTTTTTGCAAAAAAAGGTGGGAATAAAAACAAAATTGAGTACAATGCAAAATCTACTGGTTAATATATTATTCAACTTAGGCACTTACAATATTTGGAGGTCGACGACACTTTTCAGGCATTTGCTCGATGACAATTTTATCATCTTGTGATGATATTACCTGCGATGGAAAATAAATGTACTTTTTGTTTAATAGTTCCGAATAGTTCTTGTATGTCGTTTGTTTTATTTAACATAAACAAATAAAAAAACACATTTTGAGTAATCTCAGCAACAGTATTATGGATAAATGACTCACCTGAAGACCAGCTACCAATAAAATAATGAAACTGTACGCTATCATGATGTACTAGGATAGAGTGATGGTGTGAGGCATTTGTAATGAGTTATATACCGTGCCTTCAGTAGCCGTGACCATTGTTTACACGGGAAACAATCAAGGTGTCGTCAACCATACAGTCGTAGGAATAAAAAAAAAACAGATGTGTCAGACACAATATATTCAAATAAATGTTTCCTGGTAATCAACATAATTTTGGTATAATAAATGTATATGTACTTAGAAGATACTACATTTTTAGTTTTGGCTCATACTGGACAAAAAGGCTCATATCATATAATCTATTTCGGCCATAGTCATTTGCATATATTTATTTTTACACTTACTAAATTTCATATAACCTAGGAGCCTTTTAAGAGTATTAAAATTGGTCAATTATATCGCCATTTTCACACATCCTATAAATAAATTAAATTGACCAAATTAAAAGAAAAACTTACAAACGAAGCAAAACCTTCTTGAAATGATTTTGAAAAACAATTAAAAACGATTCCCTTTCGAAACAGGAAACAGAGAAATTGAGAACTACGATTCATCTATTTTATGTACGTAAAATCAGTACAAATTGCAGTTGTCTCTCTCCCATTCTATTTGATAATTCGGGAAAAATGAGATACCGATAAACTCCTGTCAATAACTACTCCGCAAATGTCACACATATCGCGTCTCCTCTTTATAATACCAGACACATCATCTTGTTTCATCCCCACCACTAAAATAATTCTATCAAAATTGTAGTTGTATCGAAATTCTCATCATCAAGATAGTATGTGTCTTTTCTTATGGATTCTATGGTTATGCATATATTAATTGCAATATTTATGACGTATATGTTCAATGTACTTAAGTTTAGGTTCTATAGTTGCATTTTACTCATGTGTACCTCAACATTTTTTATTGTGAAACAACATTAAGTACGCTTTATAATAATAGGCTTGTCGATTTCATACAAATGGCTTTTGTAATTATTATAGGTGTTGATTTGCGTACTTTTGTTAAATTTGTTATAGAAAATGAAAGGGTTTATGTGTAGTTTATTTATTATTGAGTAAATATTTGGGCTTTTTTAAGTTACTTTATATTATTTAATTATAGGATTTTAATTATTTAAGTAAAAAAAACACCAGTATATTCTTGATCTTAAGTAGGTATCTAGCCAAGGATTGTTTTAAACCTACCAATATATCAGTCACTATCCATTTCTTATTCTACTTTGAGGAGTTTCCTAGTGTGTTTCCGAAATGTAAGATCCAATAATAATTAAATTAAAATGGGACTGCCTTGAAAACATTCTGTTTACATTAAAATTATCAAATCGGTTTGTCTTTATATATAAAAATCAATTTTTGTATCATTGTCCGCTATGCATGTCGAAACTACTGAACAGATTGTGATAATAATTTAGGGGGGTATTCTGTGGTCTCTCGAGAGTTCCTGTATCAAAAAATCTATATATATCAGTGTGTTTTTAATATATTGATGAAATTGTTTTCCCTAAAGAAAGGGTTTTTTGTTCTCATTGGAACTTTTGGCACTACATTTCAATATTATTTTCACATATTTCAATTGAATATAAGTAGCTATTTAACCAAGCGGCTTCCGAATTAACCACAATAGGTCAAAATGGCATACGCTAAGTTTTTTATTACTTTTTTTTACTTGATTTCAAACCGTTCAAGCAGCGCCCGTCATATTATAGGTTTTTGCTAATTTTAATTACATTTATCGTGATTAATTATTGAAAATATATATGTATCAAAAAAAGGAGTCTAATATACTTTTTCAACAGTGAAAAAATTTTCAATTTCATACAATTTCAGTAGTACCAGATATTACCCCGAACATCCAAACTCACTAACTTCGACTTTTTAATTTTGGAGTTTAATAGACACAAATTCTACCAGTGTCAAGTCAGTCATGGGAAAGTCACTTTATAGGTAGTATTAAATTTTTATTGTATAATTTAATTCTTCCAGATTAGGCCTCTGAAATACACAAAGACAAAAACAACACTTACAGACATCATGCCTTAAACAAATATATATTTACATTATAATTACTGTTAGTTATTGCGTTACCTGAAAGCTTAATTTTGTTAAAACTTAAAAAAATTGCCAGAGTTTTGGCAAAAGGAAAATACACAATTTTGTGCTTTTCTTAAAATCTGACGAATAAGTATTGTTAAGTAAAATATCATACAATACAATACAAAACTGGGGCAATTGAAAAAAATGTGTTCTAGAGTGCCTTCATCCAATCCACATTTACATATTGAGTTGTTCCTGTTCTGAGCTCTGCAAGATGGACTGGAGAGCACACGTCTACAGATAGATCGTCAGTCTACAGATAGTAGATACAGCAAGCTTGTAACAGTTACAAAACTTATAAAGCCATGGCTTACCCAGAATGTTATCCTGAATATATCCGGAAGCATATGATTTGCCATTGTTTTGGTTGGATGCATACCAGTTTGAGTTCCATGATATAAACAAATCAGTCTTGTTTGGAGAGGATAAATCCTGAACATAGGTATTATAGTGATCAAAATGTTCAGTCTGGATAGCTACTTTAACAAGAAGACTCTTTAACAACAGCTTCATTACCCTGGTTCCCACTATATCCTGGTATCCATGCCAGAACTACATAAATTCCTAAACAACGACGTTGTTACAAATGGAATTTAATAATTATGATAACTGGGGACTCTAGAAAAAATCGGACTATGCTGAGTAGTTAGAATTAGTTAGTTAGCGTAGAATAGATCTGGTCGTCCACGTAGTGTTCGTACGAAAAAGGTGGTCAAAGCAGTAAGGGAAAGAATTCGAAGAAATCCTGTCAGAAAGCAAAATTTTATCTTGGGAGATAAAGATAACACCTAGAACCATGTCGCGTATTTTAAGAGATGACTTAGGACTTGCAGCCTATAAGAGACGTACTGGTCATTTCTTAACTGATAATTTAAAAAAGAATAAGGTGGTAAAATCGAAACAACTACTGAAGTTCCGCAAAGGGAGGTCACAGAAAATTTTTATTTACTGATGAGAAATATTTTATTGAGCAACATTTTAACAAACAAAATGACCGTATTTATGCTCAAAGCTCTAAGGAAGCTTCTCAATTAGTCGACAGAGTGCAACGTGGGCACTATCCGACTTCAGTGACGGTTTGTTGGGATATTAGCTATGAAGGAGCGACTAATCCATACATTTGTGAGAAAGGTATCAAAAAATCAGCACAAGTGTATCAAGATACCATTCTTGAGAAGGTAGTGAAGCCCCTTAACAAATACCATGTTCAATAACCAAGAATGGTCCTTCCAGCAAGACTCGGACTGCGGGGTGGTAGGGTGTCTGTGCGGGGTGGTAGGGTGTCTGTACCCGACTGGATCGCGACCACCGTACACCAGGTGGAACACCCGCCATAGTGACACGTTTGGGCGTGTCGCGTTCCGGGATCAGCCGGTGTATATCCAGCAACCGGGGGGGGGGGGTCTGTCCCTGACTGGGTCGCGCTTTCAGGCCGGCATGACAGCGGCGACCGGCGATAGATAGTATGTCTTTCGGTGGTCGCCATTGTTTTTGGATTGTACTGTGCTTACCATCAGGCACAGTACAGTCACTTTGCCGAGCTAAAAAAAAAAAAAAAAAAAAAAAAGCTCGGTCTACGCAGTCTTGGTTGGAAACGAACGTTTCGGACTTCATCAGAGCTGAAGACTGGCCGTCGTTATGATCAGTTTTAGAGAATTCGGCTTGCTCTAAACGTCATGATAATTTAGAGTCCATAAAACAATCCGTACGATTGGCAGTGAAGAATTTTCCCATGGAAAACGTGCGTGCTTCTATTGTTAACTAACCTCAACGTTTAAAGGACTGTATTGCAGGCAATGGAGACCACTTCGAATAAGCTTCTTATATTTTAAATTGTTTTATATTTATGTATTAAACTAACACACTGTATAAGTAATAAATGTTATTTGCAATAGAAAATATTTTTTTTCTTTGTTTCAGTATTTATCGCAAAACTATATAAAATATTATATATATATATATATTTGATACAGGAATACTCTCGAGCGTCCCTAGAATTACCCCCCTAAATTATTATCACAATCTGTCAGTAGTTTCGGCATGCATAGCGGACAAATGTACAAAGATTGATTTTTATATGTAAAAGCTAGCGGGCCCGGCAGACGTTGTCCCGCAGTGATTATAAAAAAGTCCTTGACAAATTATGTACCAAAACCTTCCTCATGGATCACTTCATCTACTGGTGAAAACCGTTCAGTAGTTTTTGAGTTTATCGCGAACAGACAGACAGATAGCCGCGGTAGGGGACTTCGTTTTATACTATGTAATGATGGTGCAGTTACGATTTAATTTTAAATATATATTCAGTTTTGTCAAAGTTAAAGTCCTCAACTACTCAGAAACTAGGCGTTCAGCAGTATGGACTGAAACTTTCTGGATTGAGCAGTATTTGGAGGATTATACTATAGAAGCCAAGAAAGTTCCCAGTCTTTGTGCATAAACCGAATTTATTTAATGTGTCAGAGTACAGAACAAACAACGCAGGAACATCCGCGAATATTCGGGACAATTTAGTATCTCTTTGTGTTTTGTTAGATCATTTTGAGCATGAAAATATGTTGGACCCTGAGAACTTTATCATCTTTATGAACTTCAACGTTCGGATATCGTTCAATGACTTTTTTATTTTCATCAATATCAATTTGGTTATCATACACAATGCTATTATTATGAAGTTTATTATTAGCATTAATTGTAATGCATTTTAAACTTCACGATTAATGTTTGATCAAAGTCTGTCTGTGTGTAATTATGGGCAATTTATAATATTGTAAGTCTGCCGATAGTTATTCTTAATTATATATTAAAACATGTTTTATATATTTTTATATTCACAGTTATAGATCTTTTAGTAACTTAAGGAATAAAGTATAATTGCAGGAGTATGGGTTTTCTTTGGTATAAGCACTAATGCATTGTTTGGTATAGTAACTGATTATTTACGAAAATCACAAGATTTACTTACCGATATCATGAGCTATGCCCAGTTTCTGAGATACTCGGTTAAACTATCAATAGTTATCGACTCAACAAAGCTATCCGAAGATAAACGTCAAATGACCCGTTGAGTTTTAATGATATTTATCGTATGATTGTGTCTTCAGAAACGCAATTTGACAAGTTATCGAACCGATAACGCTATTGAACAGATAAACTATAATTAAAGTACCTCAGAAACCGGGCACTAGTCATTGCGGCTACAAAACTTTACGGTGAATAAGCAGTGATTTTTGTAATATTAACTTTAGTTCCTCTTTATATAGATATATAGATTACATATATATCTCGTTAACATTCATCGTATTTGAATTTGACTGCGCTTACCATCGGGCGCACTGCTGTCTCTATGCCATATTACTATAAAACAACTTCGTTGTTTGAGCAATTGTTTTAAATTTATGTTTGTTTTATCAAAATTCACAGTATTCCTGTAATGTCTTATGACGCACTTAAACTCAATATTGTTATCAATTTGTAGTTCTATTTATTATTATTAACAAGAAAGTTTATAAGGACGAGTTGATGTTTGTTACCCTTTCATGCAAAAACGATTAAATTTTGATGAAATTTCAGAGTAATATAGTTTATGTATAAGAATAGAATATGGGTAGTAATTTAGGTAAATTACAAAAGATCTTGAAATCTGAGAGCTATTATATATTTATAAAAATATGAACGCTGACAAAGTCGCGGGCAGATGTTATCAATTCATATATTTACATAGAAATAAAACCTAATGCATAATCAAGATTTTTTTTTTATTGTAGCCCGACAAATTGACTGCACTGTGCTTGAAGGTTAGTACAATCCAAAAGCGACCACCGAAAGACAAGCTACCCAGTACCAGTCGCCGCTGTTATGCTGACCTGCTGCCTATGACATTCTTTTCTTTTTATGTTATTGATTTGTTATCTATATATGATTTAATTTGCAATAAAACAATTTCTGTGATAAACGACAAAATGTTGATAAAATTATGTTGGCAATTGTGCAAAGGATTTCAATCAAATCTTAGTCATCAGGTAATTGAGAATAGAAAGAAAAACACATCCATTGTTTAACACCCGTTTACAACAAAAAATACGACGTGAAATAATTGTCAGAGTAGTGACGATTGCGACAACAGTAATAAGTGTGTAACTCTTAACACAACGTTGTTTTTTTTCCTTTTCTAGGTTTTTTTCTAATAGAATGGTTTCTATAATTGTTCTATCTTACTCGAGTTTCTTCAAAACATAACAGGCTAATGAAGTAAAACTATTTTAACAATCACAACAGTTGCGTTCAAAGTTTCGGAATACTGTGGAACAGAGATTCTTCGAATTATGTTGTGATTCAGAAGAAGACATGAGTTATATAGTCTTATGTTACACCTTTGAGAGCTACATTAAATTAAATACACCAAAAACTAAATTTAAAAACAGAAAAATTAAAAACAAAAACACCCCAATAACTTGAATTTTGAAAATATAGACTATTTGAAAAAACCTGAAATCTTTTTTTTTTCGAAAAATCTTAACTCTATTTGGTTAAAAAAAATTGGAAAAAGAAATCGGAAAAACGTGCTGTACGGTATAAAAATCTAAAAATTTGTCAGCCAAATCGATGGAAGGGCTGCGGTCAAAAGTAGACTATTGGTGTGGAATGCCCCACATTTAAATTGATTAATAACATACAGAGAGATCCGTCTGGAATTGTTACTTACAAGTTTTATTTGTAAATTACATAAATAATTTGTTGTTATAGCAATGAATTTTCGAGTAACATAACATAGTATTTAAAATGCTGAAAATGTTAAAATACTTATGTATATTTATTTTATTGAATCGCGAAAACCCCGCACGTTATTTTTGGTGCTCACAGCTTTATTCTTGTGTATAGGAACTACTTATTCCATTAAATTTGTCCCGGGCTGTCTTATTTTTGAAATTGTAGTTTTGTCGTGGTTTTCTAGTGGTTTGACCGGTGGAATATCAATCCAATGACCGCAGGTTCGAACCCCGTCATTATGCACATAAATTCCGGAAGAAGCATATGGCCCTGCAGTCGGCCTCTTACAGGCTGGTGATGAAGAATTTTATTTTTGTTGCTATCCAATCCCCTATACTCCTACAATCCTATTATCAATTTGAAGTTATCTATATATATATTGTATATATAGGTATATTGTTGCTTAGATTCTATAGAAAAGTGTATTAAAATATATTATGGCTGGTTGTAGCATACTAGGCTTAAAGGGAACTGGATTCAGTTGAAGCTACTGGTATAGTTATAACGTGGTGAAAAATTTGGAACTTTTTCCCGTATGAGATGGTTCTATCACTTTGTGCTATTCCTCACGCAAGTGATCCATAGTTTCTTCGGTCTTAAAACTTTCCAGTTGTGAATTTCTACCCCTCTCATACTAAGCTAACTTATTACTCCTCAAACTTTCTCCCATAGATGTTATATTTGTACATGCGTAGGTTAATGTAGATACATACAGATTTACTAATTAGTTTCAACATACACACTTGAGTAACAACAATAGCCGGTAAGTGTGTCGGATGTCCTCAAGGAGGTCCATTATCACACCCATTGAATCAGTGTCAAGTACTCCGCAACCTTGAGTGTCTGCATGATTATATGGCAAATTTATTTCGACCCATACGCAGTGAGGTTATTTATAATGAATAAAGGTCTTGTTCCCTGGCCAAGTTGATCATAAATACAATGACCTGGTGGATAAGCAAGTTGGTCGCGGGTAATAAATATATAAAACTGCATATAACATGATAAATATGTTTGTCATTTATTATCATTCTATATTCACAGTGTCATAAGCCACAGCGACTCCCCTTCAGCTTGTAGAATTTCTGAATTAACCAATATATCGTGTGCCAAAGGCATGTATCACGGCGAGTACATAGGGATTTATGCCAAAAGAGATTTTTTTTTTTGGTCTGGACCTTATTTTAAATTTAATACTTTTGTCAACAATGCGATTTACAATAAAAAATGTAAACGCGATTGTAATAAGAGCCAAAAGAGGGCACAAATTCATATCGACCTTTTTGCATTTAGAATGCGATATGTCCAGCTTTTTTTTATACATTATAGGTTTTAGCGTTTGACCAAAACCTCATCTGGTATAAATGACAATGCGGTCTATAGCCGTAAACACGCTAAAACTAGACGACCTTGAGGACAGGCTATACAGTGCAGGTACTGGAACACACCTGTAGAGTGCTTGGTAGCAGATTTGGAAGTTGAGGATGATAGCTACCCAGGCGGGTTTATATAACACTCTACCACTATGCAGTAGAGAGGTATACGGGCTGACGTGATAGACAGGACTGTCAATTTAATCATAGATTTCTGGATGGTCTTTGTTTGTTTTCTGACCACAATGTGCTTACCATGAGGTACAGTGACGTCACTTTAACATGTTACAATAAAAGAAAACTCTCATATGAGTTCAATGACCTCAAATTTATCCCGTATATTACATTCGAAGCGAGGTAAATACCGTCATGGAAACTCATGTATAAGAAATGAATGTATATTCTCAATGCTGTATAAAAAAAAAGATATTAACGTTCTATGTAGAATACCGAAGAAGATATTTAAATATTGGCAAATATTTAAATATTTGAGCAGTCAATTAAAATGCAAAAGAACGTTCGTTAGATATGCCTTCAAAGAAGTTTATTTCGGAACCACTAGATGGCGACATCAGTTAGTTACGACTGAGCGGTGAATACAATGTTGGAAAAAAGAAAAACAATACAAATAAATTCGAAATTACTTTATTAATTTTTTATTTACATTACAAGGGTTTTATAGTTCGGAAGTTTCTTCTGATATATTTTTGTCTTTTGTACTAACATTTCCACGCAGTATCCGGACATTTCTGGAATTATAATAAAACTATTAAAAATAATTTTGTAATGAGTGACATTTTCTACACCATCAAAAAGAAGGCATATATGTGTCACATTTAAATATAACCTTAAAACTTTTTACAGAAATAATGAATTAATCGAAATTACTTGACGTAGTTCATATATGATATGTTATCTGTGTAACACTTGTGACTTTTTACGCTTATTCTCATAAAACTTTACAAATGTGAACAATTAGCTTGTTTGTTTCATTAAAATGATAGATAGACATGTTTAGCCTTCTATGTAAAAAGTAACTAAGGGACAAGCCAGCAACACGCAGCGTGTGGAAAATACCAATAAAACGCCATCTTTTGGCTCTTCTACGAACTGTTATTAACTGACCAGACATCGAAAATTTCAAATTAATCAGTTGTTAAGGCCTTGCTAGGTCAATAGCGTAGACAGTTCGAGAAAAAAAATCAAATTAATAAAAAAAAAAAATTTTCTGTGATCCGATTTTCATGATATAAATTTGGCCTCAGCTATGTTCAAGTTACTTGTAAAACTTTAGCTTTAGTATTTTCAACCAAAAAAAATTTTTAAACCAGTGTTATCGTTTTCCTTTATACTACTTACATCAACCGTATCAAATTTTGCCAAGTATTTTATAGACAGAGTAAATAAACTGGCAAAAGTTAATTTTCTACCGTAAGTATTAAAGGATTAGAGGAATTGCCTTTAGTTAGTTTATCTACATTAATTATTATACGTAACCGTTTATATAGATACTAAGATATTATTGTTGATACTTAATACAGAAAATATTGGGATTAAATATATTCATTACGGAGCTTAAAAACGTTCAAACTAAATGAAGTACAAAGCACGAAATTAATGTTCTATCCATACATATAATAAGCGTGTAAATGTAAAATGTCTCTATTTTTTAGATTTTTGTACAAAAAAATGGTGCATGTGTCTAGAAATAAGTAATAAAATACATTTGAATCATTTTTAGAAATGTCTGTCTATCTATCTGCCTGTCTCTCTGTCCGTTTGTTTGAAACCTTATAATAACCAAGAAAATCATAAAGCATATCTTCGAATAGTATTCAGTCATTCAGTCTATCAAAAGTTATTGCAATTTTAATGACTACGTGAGATAACTACGAGAGAAAAGTAGACAAGTAAATGGACTTAATACATTCGATGACTTTATTAGTCACTGTTTTTACATAAGTTTACACGCAGATGAAATCGCGGGCACAGCTAGTTACAAATATTGGTCAAACCATAATTATTAGTATATTTGTTGACGTTTTTCCACAAGCCGTGTTATTAATTCAATTTCTTTTTTTGTTTTTAGTTTTGGAGTTTCTCGATTTTCCCCCATTATTATCATTTTTTTTTTAAATTAAGAAACCGGTTTGTACCTTCAACATAGCGATCCCAGTGCAAGTAAACACATCGTAGGCACGACACGGGTACGCTAAATACTGCCTCAGTTCTTTATCAACACAGTCTTCGATCACCTTATCGATGGCTTTCGACCACCCTTCATGTTTCTTAGACCACGCTAGGAGGTGCTCCCTGTAAACTTCTTTGTTCAGAGTGTTCTGATCGCTCAGGAAACCGGATTTCTCGAATACACATTTGACGTCATCGCACTGAAATGGAATGTGAATAAGTTTTTTTAAGATTTTTAAGTGGTTTAAAATAGTACAACGCCACATCTAGAAGAGGATTGGCCCTTAAGTTCAACTGCCGGAACATACCTATAGGGTACTTTGTGACATATTTTCTACCTGAAAGTAGAAGTTAACCAGGCTAGCTTAGAAAATGCCACACCTGTAGCTTATGTTTTGGCAGATTTCACGCTGATTCCAGGGATTCGAACCTGCATAGCTTAATTGAATTTTAAGCGTTATTAGGTTTTAGGCATCCGAGCTCATTTCTCTTGATACAGCATTTGAACTCTTATTATGTTTGTATTGAAAAAATAATTAATTTTATCAAAGCAGTAAATAATTATCTACATACCGGTCCAGGAAGCCTTGGGTTCGAGCATTCTACTAGGGGTTTAGCATCACCTAATTCGGGGATGTCACAACAAGCCGAAATTGGTTTCTAAAAAGCAAACAAACAAATTATAAACAATAAACAATATTGAAACTCAAGCAAATTGAATTGTAATATCTATTCAGAAAAAATATTTTCATTTCAATTTTTCTATGTAAAAATGGATTGGAAATACAAAACAAAAAAATACATGGTGGAAAATAGAACACATATGCTTGTAATAAATAGATAATTAGAATTTGTAGGTGGTAGAACCACGCTGAAGCTATTACCGGTTTCAGCATGAATGGGTCGGCTCGCCCGGGGTACTACTACCCGAACCACAGAAAACCGACATAAAGTAACAGTGCTTGCATTGTTGCGTTTCGTTCGGTCAGTGAGAGCGCCGGAGGTCCACCTTCCTCCCCCACCCAACACAGGCTGGCAACGCACTTGCGACTCCCCTGGTGTTGCAAGTGTCTATGGACGGTGGTGATCACTTAAAATCAGGTGACCCATCTGTTCGTTCATCTCCTATGATATAAAAATATAAACTTATTTATTATTTTTGTGATGGGATTTTACTACCAGATAAGATGTTTGCTTTAAATAATTACCAGTGTAGCTCCTCTAATCCTTTCAGCATTTGTTGCCTGAAACAGATATTTTATCTATACATATAATAAAAGGGTAAAGAGACGAAATCTTTACATTAAACATATTAAAGAAAAAATACCCTGGGGATTTTTAGAATTTATGACTGGATACATTAACATGGTTTTTAAAATTATTTCTGTCTGTCAGTCCATTTATACGCGTATCGCACAGAAACTACTCAACCGATTTGCTAGAATTAATCGGAATTATTTTATTTTCACGTGAATTTAATTAAAAATAAAAACAAGAATTATAAATTTACACGATTCATAGAAAGCACTATGTTTTTTAAAGTGAAACTTTTATTACATCGTCTCAAACTTTTTCGTCTGTGTGTTGCATGTCGCGTGATGGTCGGCCGCGGAGTAGGGATAAAGCGAAAGGCGCTCGTCAGAGCAGCCAGGGCCAATATGGCGGCGCCTATAGTTCGCAGCAGCTGACATTGTAGTGTATAGACTATTATTAGTTAAATGTCTATAGTGTGAAAAAAAGTTTCACTTTTACCGTGGTTTCATAAAACCACACAATCTTTTATTGGTTTAAAATCAAAATCTGCACTTCCATTGATAATTCATAGATGGCGCTAAACCTATTGTTTTAGTACTTTTAAAAATCGTGAAGTATTAAAAGTCGAACTTTAGTTATTAATACTATCGAAAGATTTCTAAATAAATATAATAAAATTAAATAATTTAATGATATTAGATCCTCAATTTTATACATACGAATAATAAAATTAACAACAAATGAAAATAAAATCATATGTCTTTATTTTAATCATCATTGTATCATCATCTTCCTATCCTTATCCCTCCTAAGTAGGGTCGGCACAACAAGTTTTCCTTTTCCACTCTCCTCTATCAGATAAATATGGATAGTCATTTCAGTATTCAAACCTTGTACACACATCATTCTTCACACAATCCCTCCATACCTTTTTCGGCCTTCCTTTACTCATATTTCCATCAACCACCATAAAGAAAAGTTTTCTAGTTACTCGATTTTCATCTCTCTTCACGACATGCCCATACCATGCTTAACCTATTACTCCACAACTTCTTTGTGACTGGTGTTTTTTTCCAACTTCCTCTGATACACTCATTCTTAATCTTATCCATTCTAGTTACACCACACATCCATCTTAACATTCGCACCTCTACCACGTGTTGTTTTCTCTTATCCGTCTCTTTTATAACCCAGCACTCAGATGCATACAGCATGAGTGCTCTCGTAATAGTTCTAAACATCTTCCCCTTGTGTTTTAAGAGCATTCGTGGGTCACAAGCAACCCCAAACACCTTTCGCCATTTCGTCCACCCTGCATTTATCCTATTCCTCACGTCCTTGTCTATGCCGCCGTCATTTTGGATCCATGAACCGAGATACCGGAAATTGGAGTAGGCTGGTAATTTTTACTTAACATTAATAATACGATTTTTTGCAATCATTATCGTAATGAAAACTAATTTAAAAATTACGTAAATCTGGGATTCATTTTCTAAATGACAGGTTTTATTCCATTAAAACACTTTAAAGGATCACAATTCTTGTAGTTACTTCAATATTGTTGCATGTTGTTAATAGATAAAGGCGTATAAATTTACAACGCTGTTATTTTAAGACATGTAGAGCATCGATTTTTCAGAATAACATAAGGAACGAGGTTTATTTTTTTCGTCTTAACCGGGAGGCGCTCAATGAAATTTGATACCATATAAACAAAACTAACCTTCATTCCATAAAGACGTAAGAACCAATGTTGATGTTACCGGGCAAGAGGCCACATTGAACTAAAGGATTATACATGTGTAGGTCAAATTCAAATTATAAACAAGACGTACGACGACGTTTCAATTCTGTCGGCCCTTTGAAACTAGTGATGACCATATTACCCACGTAGTGTCGATAATAATTAAAAAATGGATGAGGTTGATGAACTCCAATTTCGCTAGTCTAATCACCATGAACGTTGACCAAGTCATTTTCATTAAGAAGGTTTATACAGTTTATTATAAATTTCTAATAGATGGCGCTCCAACACATCTACTTGTATAATGTTTAGCCAATGAGCATAAATATATATTTGCATAGATTGTTAATTTGTAGAATGTATATACTGTTAGAAATAGAAACAATTATTGATTATTAAAAAAGCGAACTGGCCAATTTAGATATAAACTGCTAAGAATAAACTCTAACAATTAATCACTTTTTAAATAACCGACACGAGTTCGGACAGAGCTACGGACGGTATGACAACCGCCGAAAGAGTGAGTCAACACGTTTTATTTTTATTTTTTCTCGAACTGACTACGCTATTCACCTAGCAAGGTCTTAACAGCTTCACCGGACTACTAAGGCGAGCGCTTAAGGCACTCAGCCGATGAGTCAACACGGGACCACCGCTCCTTAAATAGGCTTAACTACCCGACATTTCGTTTATTTCCAACAACACAATATTCATTTCTCTATAACTTAGCTATTAGGAAAAAAGAAACAAGTCAGCAATCGCTAAACCTATAAAATATATTGTGCACCGTTATATTATTTGTACGTAATCACAAATCTACTTACAGAAACAAGAGAAACGAGGACAAAATATGTAGTTAACATTATACACGAGAGAATAAACACACAACTCTCTTTGAAACTGTTTATGTTGTAAATGGTTTTTTCAATAAAACCCACAGCTGTTTAACTTTATATGTATTTACAAATAAAACTTATCTGAGTGTCAGAGTGCAAATTCATACATTCTCTGATAGTACATTTTATGATGTTGTTTATGCTTTCAATTTCATTTTATTAAAATCACAATGCTAGACTATTTAACTTAATTTATTTATTTGGATCACAACTAATACTATGATAATCCGGTTCGACTAATAATAAAAGGCCTAGATATTTACGACTCTTGTAGGTGGTAGAGCCACGCTGAAGCTATTACCGGTTTCAGCATGAATGGGTCGGCTCGCCCGGGGTACTACCACCCTCTCACAGAAAACCGACGTGAAGTAACAGTGCTCGCATTGGTGCGTTTCGTTCGGTCAGTGAGAGCGCCGGAAGTCCACCTCCTCTCCCCTCTTCCCTCATTCCTCCCTTCCCCCCAAACACAGGCTGGCAACGCACTTGCGATGCCCCTGGTGTTGCTAATGTCTATGGACGGCGGTGATCCCTTAACATCAGGTGAACCGCCTGTTCGTTTGCCTCCTATGATATAAAAAAAAAACTTATCGCATGTTAGCTATTCGCTCCAACTTCGAACGAAAGCCATGAATTTATGATTGATGAGGTATTTTCGTGTTTAAAGTGGCTCCCTTCATGTAGTCCGGTGAAGCTGTTAAGACCTTGCTAGGTCAATAGCGTAGTCAGTCGGAAAAAAAAACTCCCTTCAGGTGGTAATATTTGTTAATTTACTATCTTTTCGATCTATTCAAAAAAGGAAGCAGGGATATTCACAGCATTGGTTAGGCGCATAGGTTACCAATGCTCTTTGAATGTCATGGTGGAATATCTGAGTAGGTTTTGAATGAAATCTCAGTACTAGTCTCACAATCTCTTTTACTGTTGTATTGATTTTTTTTTATTGATATGATTTTTTAGCATTTTATCATTTACAGTTCATCAAAGTTAATATTATATTTTATTTTTAACAACCAATCTCCTAGTAGATTATTATTGCCATTGTCGAGTAGATAATAATATTACAAATTTCTTGCGATCATTTCAATGAACTAGCAAGACGGTGACTGTCTTGTTAGAACTTTCCAGGGAGTTTTTGTGGCAAAGTTAGAATCCATGCTTCGTGATATCATTTTTCATCCACTTCACTTGTGCATAATAAACGAACTATATGAAAACACCACCAATATTACAAAATATAGAGCCAAATAACACGATTATGAATAAAATATAAAATCCACTACATGACATCCCAAGGTCCCACCACAAACTCCTCATCAAAGTTATATATGCTTCAGAAGTCTTGATCCTTCTTTTGTGGTTACAAATAATTTACTCATAATATGTTATAAAGAGTAATTCTAATCTACATTCAATTTCCAAGGTAACTGACAGGTTTAACTGGATAATGATTTGGCTAAAAGGATTCGTAGATATGCCAATTTTTATAAAATGTAAAAGATAAAAATAGTTATTGTGGATTATCGGTGTATATTAAAAGTTCAATCTTGTAGTACATTATATATATTCTTACCAACGTAACCGCCCTTAAAGTATGTAAAGAAGAAAGGTTTAGTAAACTTCCCCTAGGGGTATGACGTGAAATGCGCTTTTTAAGGTCGACAATACAACTTGATGTTGCAGTTATTCATAAGCCACGGTAACCATTTTACCATCACGTGGGACGTTTCCCTGTTTTGCTGCCTTTTGAAATAAAAAAAAACATAATTATTTTGTATATTGTCATTATTGACGTTTCCTATGTATTATTTTCCTATTAAAGAAAACAGCATGTATTATATTTGAAGCGAATTTATAACAAAATATTGTAAAAATAAAATTATCAGGGATAAGTTATTAAAATGAACATGTACATCTAAATGTTGACTATACTTAAATAAAAAAAAAACGTAATAATAATTAAATTACCAACTGTAATTTAATTATTCGGCCCAACTTGGATAAAGACAACTTGTTTAGCATAATTTTATAATCATTTTATTTGGGGAGTACACACGTTTTCTATATAAGCATATTTTATAAAAGTATCAAAGTCATTTCAAGTTAGCTACAATTCCCCTGATTAACAGCTGTCGTGTCTGTTTGCGTGAGCTGTGCAACTTCTAGTAGGACTCGATACCAAAAAGAACCGCGAAAAACCGCGTCCTTAACTGAATAAGATTTATTTGAATTTTCTGTATCGTTCGGTTTGAATAAAATACATTCAAGTATATATAAAATATCAGTGAGGTATTTTAATCAACGAAAACAGAGTATGATACTCTTTTGTCTATACATATAAATACAATGAAAATGTCTTTTGTTTGTCCGGACGAATTTTAAAAGCTGCTGCACTGATATCTATGAGACTATTATCGCCAAATAGACTTGTAAGAGTATTATCTAAGTTATAAATGGTCTTTACTATAAGGGCCAAGCTGTAATAATAATGGCTATCATAGGTAAATAGTCATATAAACATACTTATGAATAAAACTAAATGAATAAAACAAAAGGCAGTCCACAATGAATCCGAATAAAACACATAATTCCCACGAAAAAACAAAACTATTTTCACAAGAATAAAACCGCTGGCACTAGCTAGTGTATCCTTACTGATATTATAAATGTGAATGTTAGTTTGTTCGTTACGCTTTCACGTCTTAAATACTCAGCCAATTATCATTAAATTTTTCATACACGTTATCAAAGGTAGCAAAAAGGGCATAGAGTATCTTTCATTAAAAATACTATGCCCGAGGGATAGATCAAATCTACATTAACACTAACAAAGACGCGGGAAAATGCTAGTAATATATAAAGAGTTTTTATCATAACGTTTAGTGTAATATGTAACAATATGTGTAAATTTAAAACATCGACTGTATTTTCATGAACTCTATGCTTCTGCTCAAGTCCAATAAGAATGAATGACCATTAAAACTTTAGCGATTTAAAACTAACTACAACTTTTTGCATCAGTTAAGCCTCTTTTGTATGAATTGATATTTTTGATGTGAAATATGTCTGGCGGCGGATCAGACGGCATGCGTCACCACGCTGTATGATTTTGAATTTTTATATATAATAAATAAAAATATTTATTAAATAAACACTCATATTTTACTTGAAAAAGATTTTTTTTTATTATACCATATTTATTTACTGTCGTAAATTATCCTTCTATGCATAATGCCCTTGTAATCCTGTACAAAATAATTTCAAAGTTTCACGTCTGCCAGGCGTCCCGCGAAAGCACACATTTTTTTTAATAACGTAATAAACAGATATTGTAATTACGAAGACATAGCGGTATACGTATTCCATTGGGATTTTTATTTGTAACAATTTTAAACTTTTCAATTTGTTACCATGTTTCTTATAGAAATAGCCCAAATGCTACAAATACAGGGAATGTTATATAAGTATAGACTCTAACGAAAGTCTTGAAGGCGAAGGTTTTATATCTGTTCCAACTTAGTTACAGTTCTAGGCGATGATTGAATGTATTACGCATCCTAAATCAAACCTAATTAATCCTTTGACGTGGAACTACATTACATAAGCGAGAGCGATTTCTTGGAACAATAAGGAATCTTTACTTAATGCGCAAAATTAATCGTGATGTTTTTTACTTGTTTTGTCCTAAAGTGTGACTTTAATATACTAATAGTTGGAGTAAAATTAATTATAATTTTAAATGATAATTCGGTCGTAGCGATTCATGGTAATGGTTCAAGTTTAGTTGTCGTTAATTATCAAAAAGACATTAAAGTTTTCTACTACAAGGGACTACTAAGAAGCTGCACAAGTTACGTCACATTCGTTCTAATAAACAAAAGCTTAGACTAATTTATAAATAAATTCTAACTAGACCAATTTAGAGTTAAATTCTAACTAGACTAATCTAGAAATAAATTTTAAATTAGTCTTAGCCCGCGTTGATTGGCCCAAAGTCCAAAAATGCCGAATGATTATTTCCTTAATATAACATTTCTCCTCCATAAAACTTTACTTTCCAGTGACTATATTCCGAAGATCCGATTCAAAATGATCTTTCATAATAGATTGAATGAAATAATGCTAGCAGTATGAATAAAAATACTACTAACTTTATATTCACTGTCGATCATAATATTTTAAACAAATGTCATTTGCCTAAAAAAAAATGAGTATTCATATTTAGAGGTACATTGATTAATTGTGTTGTTTTAAGTCCTACCATACATACTATACCAAACATACCATCTATTTATTTTTCTCAAAAGCATTTTCTTTAATCGCTTCTCTCAGTAGCTTGAACATCCTCTTAACCCATTCAAGGTATTTTATGTCGCAAACGTTCTGGAGGGTTGTAGAAGTGATCACTTATTGGTTCGTTTACGAAGCGTTTATAAGCCATAAAATCGGCCTTTAGCATTCCTAAAGAGAACATGATGAATATTTATATTAAAAAGTTTATTACATACGTTCATAATATCCGAGTAATCTTTTTATTGCTCGAGAGCTTTATCACTGTTGGGCCTAATTCTAAAACTTAGTGCCCAAATTTATAATGATTTAGTTAATTTTGTTGCAGATTTTAAAGCGTTTGACTTTTTCATTTCTAGTCCTATATTTTTACGTACTCCTAACTTCTTTTATCTCCGTCCTTGACTGTAAAACAATTACATTGATTACGTATTGTTAACTTTTTGTAGAAACTAAACTTATTTTATTATATTGAATTGTCATCTTCTTATTCTTATACCACCTAAGTAGGATCGGTACAATACTCCTTTACTTTCTTTTGTCAGTTATCATCTCAGTATACACACCTTTTATATATATTTCACACAATTACACCTTCTGCATTCCACTTTTACTCTGATATCCATCCATCTTCATACGTAGTACTCTTCTAGTTATATTAGTAGTATCAGCTAGTTAATAAGCTGATACAACTGGTCTGCAACAAAATGCTCCTTCAAAAAATTATGTCATAAATATAAAGATTTTGATGCTCTGAACCTGTTCCCGATAGTCTATTTTTTCTATCACGTCTAGATTTTTCGATATGGTTTTTTTTTCAAAACATCATAAATTGAGTTTTTTCTTATTCGTTTTATGCATTCACATCGTATATATACATACGAAATAGGTTTTTGTCGTAGGCGTAGAGAAGGCAGGAAAGTACGGAAAGTTATTTCTATGGAAGTACATATGAGCCTGCACAGTATTTACTGTGACTTTACAACAGTTAATTAAAAACTTTTCTTTTAATAGTTTACGTTCTATATCAAATATCTTAGTGAGTTTTGCACAAAATTCATACTATATGTATATTTTTTTAAAGTAGTTTATGTGTAGGTTATCTATTTTTCTATGAACAGACATAATAAATATAAAATAGTTTTTTTTTTATTGAATTTCATTTATTTTTAGGTTATGAAATGCCGTGCACTACAATTCTACAGACTGTTCTTAGAGAGCTATGACATATAACGTTTTCAATTGGAAGTTGAACAAAGCTGAAAAAAGCTTGGGTGGCTTTTGTAAAAGTGTGTGATAATTTTCTTGGTACTTAATACAAAAGCTTACAACTACCGACAAAACATTCGAGAGCTTTTTTCTGCTTATAAAGCTTTAGGATGCAATATTTCACTCATAATTAATTTTTTGGACTCGCATGTAGATTTTTCGGAAAATCTCTTTATCGTATCAGATGAGCATGGTGAAAGGTTTCCTAAGGATATTATGCACATTTAAAGACGCTACAGTGGAAAATAGTCAGCAGCAATGCTTACTGACTTTTATTGGTCTATTCGCCGAGAAACTTCCATGCAAACTATGAAAAGAAAAAAACTACAAAATAACTTGAATTATATTACCCTAGTGAGATAAATATACTGGTATTTCTATAACTTGTGACTGTAAAATTAGCATTTTTCGTTGTAGAACTTAGACCGTAGTCTTTCTTCACTTTCTTGTAACTGTTGCTACTTTGATAATACGTTTTTTTAATCATAATGGGCATTGTATTTAAAATTTATGTGCTGTATTTATATGCATATTAAATTCCGTGTTTAGAGCACCATCTATAATGTTATCATGCATGAAAACAATCAGGAGGTAAAAAAATGTTTTTTTTGCAGACCAGTGTACCCGTAACTTAGTCTGTGTTGTTTATAAACATATTTTTTTATGTCCTAGCAGGCAAACGAAAAGGTGGGTCACCTGATGTTAAGTGATCACCACCGTCCATAGACACTAACACCACCAGGGGAGTCGAAAGTGCGTTGCCAGCCTGTGTTTGGGGGAAAGGGAGGAGGGGGGAGAGGAGAGGGGAGGTGGGCCTCAGGCGCTCTCACTGACCTAACGAAACTCAACAATGCAAGCACTGTTACTTCACGTCGGTATTTTATGATTTTATGAGAGGGTGGCACTACCTCGGGCGAGCCGACCCGTTCATGCTGAAACCAGTAATAGCTTCAGCGTGGCTCTACCACCTACAATATATTTTATGTACAGAGAAAAAAACTATAAGCAACATACGCCTTGCCTTATTTCTCCACGGTAAAAATACATACATCGCTGAGTAGTTTCTTAAATTTTTAATAACTTTATACTATATGTAATGAAGCGAGCTTAATAACATTTTTATAGTAATAGTACAGAAAATTATTGTAATCCTTTATTTTTTTATTTATATACACTATAGGTAGATCTCCGTGCATGACTTGCCCATAACACGCTTACTCCTCACATCCCCCCAATGTTATTATACGTTATAATATCATTGCATCCTCCACTTCTATCCCTTATGCTATTCTCAAACTTTCTGTGATAAACTTATTGCAAATCTTATTATTTCTAGTTACAACACACATCTATTACAATATTCACATCTTTGCTATATGTAATCTTACTTAATTTTTCTCTTTCCTAGCCTACTAGATCCTTACATTGTCAGAATAGTTTTATACACTTCTCCTTTCATTGATTACATTTGATATCAGAATTATTTTTATTATTTTATTTTTTAATTTACTAGAATGGATATGATTACAAATGAGTATGTCAGCGGAAGTTTGAATAGAGAACTAGTGACCGAGAATTTGAAGAGTAATTAATAGGTAAGCATGGTACGGGCATGTTATAAGGAGAGACGTAAATCATGTAACTGGAAAAGTTAAAGTATGAAGGCGGATGTGTTATAGAAGTAGAGGAACACCAAAAAAGTATGGACAGATTATGTGAAAAAAGAAATGTGTATAAAGATGTGAATAGCGAGGTGACATCTGACAGGGAGAGTGGAAGAGAAAAAATATGTTATGTCGATCCTACTTAGGTGGAATAAGGGTAAAGACATGATGATAATGAATTTTGTAGTTTCTCCTCCGATAAAAATATCAGAGAGTTTTGCTGCCAACACCTTTTTACCACTACATTTTGCTCTGTATTACGTGTGACATAATATTAGGAGAGATTAATGTGTCCCATTGTTTTTCTTTTTTTTTTTAATGTCAAAAGGAAGCAAACGAACAGGTGGGTCACCTGATGTTAAGTGATCATCACCGTCCATAGACACTAGCAACACCAGGGTAGTCCCAAGTGCGTTGCCAGCCTGTGTATGGGGGAGGGGTAGGGAAATAAGAAAGGGGAAGCGAAAGGGGGAAAGCAGGTGGGCCTTCAGCGCTCTCACTGACCGAACAAAACGCAACAATGCAAGCACTGTTACTTCACGTTGGTGTTCTGTGAGAGGGTGGTACTACCCCGGGCGAGCCGACCCATTTATGCTGAAACTAGTAATAAATGGTTAAAATCACGTTTTCATTAAGGCTTTATTGGTATAATTAGTGAAGCCTGATAACTCATTATAATAATGTAAATAAATTATTAACATACTTTCGATCGCACTGAAGTGACAATCCATTTCTACAAATTTTGAGAAATCGTAAATCGGGCCTATATGTAGGCTGCACTCTGCGTTGTTGTATATCTACAGTTTATAGTCCATAAATGTCCTCGCGGAGAACGCACATTGTCGCCGTGACAGCCCTAACGGCGCCCGTCACGTCTTTTATGACTATTTATCGAGATCGTACGCTTTAATGCCAATAATTTATTTGTATTTCGTATGTATTTTCTGTCAACGTCTTCAACTTCGTTAAAAGTAAAATATTACATTTTTCGTGTGCCGGTCTCATAATATTTCAGTTTTAGAATAACAACATGTATAGAATATATCATATAAGATCCCATAGTAGAATGTATCAGTAAGGTTAACGCAAGATCCAATTTTCTTGAAGCTATACTTCTTTTGGCGCGTTAGGGAAAAATGATGAGAGTAAATTTTTACGATGCGCGCACACACCGTCACGAAAAACCGATACCCTGAAGTTAGCTATAGTCAACATTTTGTTTCTTTGCATTTGTTTCTTTGTATTTCTTTGTATTAAAACTTTCAATGTATTAAATACCTTTTTTCTATTGTTAGTATCGTTTTTTCTACAAACGTAGAATAAGGCGAAAGACAAAATTTTTTAAAAGATTTTTATCTTGTTACGCCAAAGAAGTATAACTTCTAACGCATGTACATAAGTACACACACACTTTTTTTTCTATATCATAGGAGGCAAACGAATGGGCGGGCCACCTTATGTTAAGTGATCACCGTCGTCCGTAGACACTAACAACACCAGGGGAGTCGCTAATGCTTTGTCAACCTGTGTTTGGGGGAGGAACGAGGAGAGGGGAGGAGAGAGGAGGTGGGCCTCCGGCGCTTTCACTTACCGACTTGCACTGACCACTTGCAACAATGCAAGCACTGTTACTTCACGTCCGTTTTTCTTTCGGGTGGGAGTACCCGGAGCGAGCCGACCCATTCATGCTGAAACCAGTAATAGCTTCAGCGTGGCTCTACCACCTCTAAATTGTAAATAGTTACAAATTAATCTAATACACAATGTGCGGACGAAAGCATCGCAAACAGGTTTTATTTCTTGTTAAAAATTCAACCTTATTATCCAACACGTGTCAAGTTGAAGAGTATATAAGTCAAAGTGCAAGGAAATAGGGAGTGCCCTCTAATCTTTTAAAAAGAGCGAACTCGCGTCTACACTATTAAGATTAAGTATGTAGCTATGTGTCAAAGACATTTAACCGATGTGAGACAAAAAAAATCAAGCCAATAAAATGCGTCTAATACACTTGTACGTATTTTACGCACTATTTAGAATTTCATTGGCACCTAAATGAAGCCGTATCTTATTGACCGAATCTATATTGACAGTTTGTTTTTTATTTATTTGTTGCTTACCCGCTAGTTACTTAAGAACAGTCGGCAATTGGATACTATCTTAAGTCGACACTGTTATACATATTTATTCGCGGTTGATATTATATTGGGCAATAAAGGAAGCTTAAAAACCAACCTTTTTCTAGCTTACAACTAATCCTAATCTAACTTGTATACTAATTTACATCTAGTTTACATACACTGTGATTTAAATATGCCGCAAAGACTTATCTAAGTAATCACTGTTTACTTTAATTATTGGTGCTAATTTGTGGATCACGTCTGATTTAATTTTTTTAGTATTGAAAGTTTTACAATCTATCAAACGCACGCAACGAAAAAAGCACATTTACACCGTAACCTTCTTTGAAGAAAGTCGCTTAAAAACATCTGCACCTAATTGACTATTTATCTTTTGTTTTTTTTGTAATTTGATAATAAACAATGTTAGTATGATACAGAATATTTGAAAAATTTTACAGAAAAGAGAAAAACTTTGTTCATATATATAGGATATGTTGAAAAATATTAGCAGGATTTATAAATTAACATTAAGTTGCCATATTATTTCATTATATAGTCGTGCTGTAAAGAAAAGTATGCTTATATACTCGTGTAACAACTACCTAATAAATGAACCTTGTAGAAGACATACCCTTCAGGACACCGACTTTCAATTCTGTCTTTGTTTGTAAAATCCATTATATTTTTAATTTTCCTATTATTATTTTTTTCCATAATATATACGTTCAACTTTCAAACATACAGATAAGCTATCTTCTGTGTCGGAGAATATTTTTTTTTTATTTGGCTGTACAACACAAGGCTGTACTTGCGTTTCGTTCGGGCAGTAAGGGCGCCGGAGGCCCACCTTCCCATTCCCCGCTCCCCCAAAACACAGGCTGGCAACGCATTTGCGACTCTTCTGGTGTTGCTAGTGTCTCTGGACCGTGGTGATCACTTAACATCAGGTGACCCGAATGTTCGTTTGCCTCCTATGATATAATAAAAATAATAATAATAATATCTTCGATGGTTATCTAATAATTAAACTAAGGCTATACTCATTTCTTCAAATTATTAAATTAAGTTGCCCAATAATATATTACTGTATACTTTAGTTGTATTTAATGGTACACCTATTTCTTATCCTTAGTAATATTATATGAGAACATGAGATTGTTTGTTTCACGCTTTTTAAAATCAAATCTAAAAAAACCTTATTCAGGTATATATAGGTTCTAATAAGGCACTTATGAACGTTAAAACTACCACCGGTTCGGAAAACAACCCAGTCATCGAGAAGAACCGGCAAGAAACTCGATCCGGTATATACAAGTATTTTTTAAATATATATTTCCAATACATCATACAATTTTTAGTGGATGCACAGAGAGGAGTCTATTACCTATTCAATCGAGCTTACATCATGAAGCTTTATATATGTACATGTTCTCAAGAGTACAGAAAGGGACATAGGATAGGTAGGTAGGACAAGGATATATATAAGGATAGATAAATTTTACATTAACACGAGTGAAGCTGCAAGGTAACGCTAGTAAATAAATAAATGAGATCATTGAAGGTAAATGGATAAAAATGACTATACAAGCGTCCATACAAATAAACATATTACAATATCTATAGAAGGTTCTCGAAGCATTATGAATGAATGTAGAGCTTTAGTAGTAATTTATATATAGTGCAATATCGATGCGATGTTCGCGGATTTGAACGGGTGTTGCACATGCATTGATTAATTAAAAACCTAACATACAAAGACATGGTGACGAAATCTATATTTGGGAAAAATATGAAACCGAATTCCTCAGATGCCCGTACCTCGGAAACGGCCTTTGCCCTAAAATGGTCACTATTACAGGCGAACATTTTTAATATTGAATAACAATTTCGCATAATACTTGCGTTGACAATGTTATTTATACATTATTCCTTACGCCAAATTCCTTGGTATGTCTGAGGACGAAAAAGAACTTACTATGATCCCGACGTGGGCGCCTCATTGCTTATCGCCTACGTTTCGATCCAATCATATTTCCCTTTGTTTGCACACCGTCTCCTCACAGTCGGCCGATATCATTATCCTCATAGGAAACAGAATCCCTACTACGAACTTCTTATTCATTGCATTCAGTTAAATGGCGACGTGATAATTGTTCTAATGGTTTTATAAAACTTTATTGTTACTGACATCAAGAAACTTATTGTTACTGAAGGACACAAAACAATAAAGTTAATATTCATAATGATTTTTCAAATTCGACAATGTCATAATTATATATTTCCATTGATTATAACTGTTAATTTTTTGTACAATCGGACTATAAATATATTTCTTATTAATTTTGAAGAACCAGAATCTAGTTGGTGTTAAAGCAAACTTGTTGATTTATACTCAATAATGCGAGTAGTACAATGAATAAGATAATAGATGGCGTTAAAACAAAACAGATTGTTACGATGTTACGTGTCTTAAAGTCTACAATCGATCTCCGATCACTTTAATAAAGTTTTGATATCAAAACTTTAAGAAAACAAAATAGGATTTAATCACATAAAATATAATAAAAGTATAAAACTCGAGTCTACAGAACTCGAGTCTGTACTAAAAGACCCAAATACCTATTATTATAAGATGCATAACTCATTAGATTAATAACTTTAAGTTACCTCCTAAATATAGTACCAAAAAATACATGATTTCAACGCATTTATAGAAAAACATGTCCTCTGATTTCTGAACGCATCTGATACGTAATAATAAAGTTCTCGCAACGTACAGACACGACACTGTAGCAACTTTTTTACCTAAAAGGGTGACCCTATTGCAGAGGTTCCCAAACTGTGCGCTGCGATGCCCTGGTGCGCCGTACATAGTGGAGGGGTACTGCACCATAAGGTACTTACTCCTCTTTACCGTCCTAGGTTGCTTAAGTATTCGTGAGTAAAAGTAGACAATCCAATTACCAGCACATACATTCAGCACATTGCTATTGGCTGTATCTATTTCGGCTAGCTAGCTAGGTCAGGGCGTCGATAGAATATCAAATATGAAAGTGCACCGCGAACTGAAAAATTTTGAGAACCTCTGCCCTATTGGATAAATTTGTCGACTTTGCTAAGAGTCTTAACAATATCGTCACGGTACTGCACAAAAGGTCTCTAAATAGACAACGTATATATATATATATCTTAATATATATATTTCTTGTGTGCGTGTGTATGTGACTGAACTCCTCCTAAACGACTGGACCGATTTTGATGAAATTTTGTGTGCGTGTTCGAGTGGATCCGAGAATGGTTTAGATTCACAATTGGACCCGGTAGGTGGCGCTGCGGTCGACTTTTAGGATTTTTTTGTTTTCAAGGCAGGACAACGTCCGCCCGGTCCGCTAGTAAATATATATATATATAAATATATATATATATATATATATATATACGTGGCCGTAAGAAATTGTACTCGAATTTCAACCAAATATTCGGGTACATTAAAAACAAATTCAAGTTTACAGCTACCTTTAAACAACTTGTCATACAAATTCTAGTTTAAAAGTAAATATATTGAAATAATTAACACCGAGAGAGGAATACCGTAGACGAGTTTTAGAACTCACAACGAATATTAAACCAATGGTAGGGGCTAATAATATAAGTTAACACGAATATTTATCCACTTAATGACATCACAATTAGTGCGTATCCCATTCATTCGCGGGTCAATGCTATGGGTCAAATATTAGTGATGCCACGAAACATATAAAGAATATCCATTCATATAATATTAATTCATTATCATAGTTTTTATATAGTCGAACTGAACTGTTATTGTTTTCACAATCAAAATTGTAAGGGAAACTACTTAAGATTTTTTCCTAATAGAATAAGTCGTTAGATTCTCTATATACTATTATCAATTGCTTACATTAATCAATACTCTATACAACTATATTACAAATTAGATATACAAATTAGATATACAAATTATATATACAAATTATATATATATATTTACAGCTAAAATTGGGTACTTTAGCCATCTACGAGCAAAACATCCCAGCCCCTAAGTTTGGTTGCTGCAGTCGAAATCGGCTAGCAGATTATATACAACTATGTTTTACATAAACATCATAGAAATATAATAGCTGTAGTTTGATAAAAAATGATTAATAAAAAAAAGTGTGTGTGTGTACTTATGTATACGCGTTAGAAGTTATACTTCTTTGGCGTAACAAGATAAAAATCTTTTCAAAAATTTTATCTTTCGCCTTATTCTACGTTTGTAGAAAAAACAACACTAACAATAGAAAAAAGGTATTTAATACATTGAAAGTTTTAATACGAAGAAATACAAACAACAAATACAAAGAAACAAAATATTGACTATAGCTAACTTCAGGGTGTCGGTTTTCCGTGACGGTGTGTGCGCGCATCGTAAAAATTTACTCTCCTCATTTTTCCCTAACGCGCCAAAAGAAGTATTATAACTTTAAAAACCAAACAAGATATGCCTCTTTTTCTTTCAGCTTAAATCACTACATATTATAAAACAAAGTCCTCTGCCACGTCTGTCTGTCTGTTTACGATAAACTCAAAAACTACGGAAGAGATTTTCATACGGGTTTCACCAGTAGATAAAGTGATTCATGAGGAAAGTTTAGGTTTATAATTAATCAAGGTTTGTTTTTATTATTAGGGCGGAACAACGTCCGCCGGGCCCGCTAGTATTATATATTCAAGTCTATTATACTCCCACAATTTAGACAAATCAAATGACACATCATATTTTAAAATTCCTCAAGCCGTTTAGGCTACATATGTTGCTAAAGAGATAGAAATACATCCATACACTCATAGCCATTGCACAGATATGCAAAGATAAAGAATGACCCTAAAATTATTTCTTAACTAGCGGGCCCGGCAGACGTTGTCCCGCCCTGATTATGAAAAAAACCTTGACAAATTATATACTAAAACGTTCCTCATCAATCACTCTATCCACCGGTGAAAACCGCATGACAATCCGTTCGGTAGTTTTTGAGTTTATCGCGAACAGACAGACAGACAGACGCGGTAGGGGACTTTGTTTTATACTATGTAATGATGATATTGTTAACCAAGCCCAATCACTTTACTCGCTCACTAAAAGTCAAACTATTGTAATCTGTCATGTCGTTTATGAAGAGAAGAGTTACGAATACATGCACAGCGGAATTTTATGTATACACTTGCAGCCCTCTGCGGCTTCAGCTGTGTTTGTGTCTTCATAAAGGACTATAAGAGATATGTAATTAATTTATTACATTGTACCTGAATTGCTAATTACCAATTTTCATAGATATATATTCAAAAATGACCGATTTTCATAAAAACTTTCCCCCACTTTTTCACTACCTTTGGCAATTGGATTACCAAAAATAATTCCATGATATAATTATTCCTACAGTGTAAAAGGAATCTGCATGCAAATGTTTAAGGTCCTAGCTTTGGGGTTAACTAACTACTGGTAGTTTTAGTTGTTCGTTGATGTCAGTCAGTGAGTCAGTTATTCTTTTACATTACATGGTATAAAATGAAGTCGCTTCCGCTATCTGTTCCCTTAGATCTTTTAAACTATTCAACGGACTTAAATACAATTTTCATCAATAGATAGAGTGATTCAAGAGGAAGGCTTATATGTACATACATATTATAGTACAGAAAAGCCGAAAAATTCAGAGATTTGTAATGTGATGTCGTAACAATCATATTTTTCTGCAGTTAAATTGCAAACGCTGGCTAAACCTTACGAGATAGATCAAATTAATGTACTACGGAATTGTATATCTCTAAAGGATAACCCACAGCAACAATTTTTATCTCTTTTACAAAAATAATTATGTATTATTTACCAAGCTATTTTATACAATACAGTATTACTCCTTATCCAATTAAATCCATTACATACGTTGAGCATGTCATGTAGATCAAAACAGCCTTTAACAATATTTCATTAAAATGGATATCTAGATTGCACCTGTGCGAAGCTGGGGCGGGTCGCTAGTATAGATATAAAAAATAAAACATAGACAATAGTACATTACAAGCGCGAATACATTTGCACTCACTCACACATACTCATATATGCAATTGAAACTGGCTCTATAAATCCGATATAAATCGCATTTAATGTTAAGGAGAATAAACTCATTAATGTAACGATAAAGAGTGGGAGATATCGAGTGAAAATAATATTTATTTTACTTACAAACTAAACAGCTGCAAATTGTAAGCCTCTAGATTTATGAGGGTCCTTATTTTCTTATGAATACTGTTTAAGATGGTTATTAAATTTAACTTTCGTAGCTTTGTCGAGTTATTGCGAAATTTACTACGATGAGATTTTTAACGTTTTATCTTTGTACGTATATTAACAATAATAATAATAAAATTTGAAATTCAAACAGTCGTACTTGTGATTTGTTACACTATCATTTTAAGCCCCGTGTAAGCTTGAGTCTGTGTGAATAACAAATTATTTCTATGGTTACATTACGATACCTTTGTTCATTGAAAGATCTAGCTTATCAGTTGGCTATGATGGCAGATGGCAACGAGTACAAAAATAACAATTATTGCATTTCTATGAAGTTTCAAATATCACATTCTCTCTTCATATCCAACTATCACAAGCAGTTTACAGTAGTAGATGATTGCTAAGACGTCGATTTCTCAGCAATAAATGCCCTTTAATTGATCCTAGATGAAAACGGTGCATAGTGCGATGTGGTAAGTAAAGTTATTAGTTTGTATATAAGCAAAAAGTTTTTAATGATTGTTATAGGTAAAGTGAAATTTATGTTTGCTCCGGTTTTGCACGTGTATACTAATGAAAAAGGTGAGACCAAATCTTCACTCTACAGTACGACCTTCTGAAAAAATAAAATGGTAATTGAACAATCGAACGTCAGTCTGTCAATTCTATCTTTGTTTTTGAAAATCTTCCCGCTGTCTTCCATTTAACTCACTTATTAAATATTTGTCTGGCCTTTTTTTAACCCTAGTTTGTCACTTTTACGTAGGATTGTTAAAAATTAAAAAAAAAAAGTGTGTGTGTACTTATGTACACGCGTTAGAAGTTATACTTCTTTGGCGTAACAAGATAAAAATCTTTTCAAAAATTTTATCTTTCGCCTTATTCTACGTTTGTAGAAAAAACGACACTAACAATAGAAAAAAGGTGTTTAATACATTGAAAGTTTTAATACAAAGAAATACAAAGAAACAAAATGTTGACTATAGCTAACTTCAGAGTGCCGGTTTGCAGACAGCTTCATACTGTTAATTTTGTATCACAGATGCGCGCGCATCTTAAAATTTCACTCTCATAATTTTTTCATAACGCGCATAAAGAAGTATAACTTCAAAAACATTTGCATTATATTTTTACCTTACAGGTTGAGTATAATTAAATTTAGCGCCATCTAGTATGCACATTTGAGAAAATGTTGACTATAGCTAACTTCAGAGTGCCGGTTTGCAGACAGCTTCATACTGTTAATTTTGTGTCACAGATGCGCGCGCATCTTAAAATTTCACTCTCATCATTTTTTCATAACGCGCCTAAAGAAGTATAACTTCAAAAATTTAATCAAAAATTATGTTGTGAACACAAGTTTAGCAACTTATCCATGGATAAAATTATTTAAAACTAGCGTTAATGTAGATTTGACTTATCTCTTGTGAACACATTTTTTAAGTAAAGGTACCCTATATAAGGGCATAATAGTAGCCGTAAAGGTACATTATCCTCGACAAAGTAACCATGTAATGACCATTTGAGGTCACAAGTTCACGTCACGACAAACGAAATTTATTGAGAAACTCTTTTTTTTTCGGACATAAGAAATATTGTTGTTATTAAATATAGAGTACGCTGGCTAACGCTGTAGTTATTACAGCGATAGGAAAGGTCCCGTGACAAATCAGCTCCGATATTGTAATCGCAAAACATTACTCTTATAAATTTTGTTTGGCTATCAAAGAAAAAATGTCTTTTTATATTCATTATATAAACTTAGATACTAGTTTTTGAAATTTACATTTTTTTTAATTATTTTTATATATTGGACACAGGGTTTTCTTATACTAAAATAAGGGTTTCTTTCTTTTCATATAACCTCATTGCGAATATTTAAAAACAAAATTATCTTCTAGTACTTTGCATTTACTGATGAACAACTAAGATTGAGTTAAAATTGGATATTTTAAATAATAGCGTTATTACATCATTAATTAATATTTAAAGCTATTTTTATAGAAAAAAATCATACAAACTGAAACATAGCATGAAAAAAAAATCATTATCCGGATAATGTATCTCAGGATAAAAATAATTAGATAAAATCTGCTATAACTAAATTGAATTATCGAGATCGTTTTTTTTTTAAATCTGGATAAGTATATATAGATAAATTATGAATATATATTTAATATTATAAAACAACTAATATAATTAATGTTAGAAATATTTAGAATGTCCACGTGGCATTGATGTAGTATGGAATAAAATTGAACAAAAATGCTTATACCTAAACAAAAGAACACCACTTTCGCTAGTTATAATTGGATTAAAGATATCTTAATATGAAATTACATCATATTCTTTGCGATTTTTACATATTACTCGAAAAATTATTCAATAAATAGACCGTAAACTTTTACAAAATAAAAATTGAACAAAATTTTAAAACGCTAATAGAATAGAATATTTTTCAATTTACTGGCTAACGTTTTAAAACAATTTTAAAATAAGCAATTTTATGTACGTACATGGGAGATATATAATTTATTATCCTGACAAGGGTTCCAGTATTTCTTTGCCAAAGGAAGGAAAAATAAATTTTCGTGTAGATGTTCTCATTTTTTATCCTTTCAGTGTGTTTACGTTCATATCCTGTATCCACGAAATTCATAGCAAATTAATTATTACACAAATATTAATGATTTAATATATTTTTCTAAAAATATTTGGTTAATAGTTATATACAAATTTATAAACTTTAGCTTACGTACCATTTTAATAATAAAGTAAATTTTCAAAAAAAAATATTAACGGACTTCAATATCAATCAAAAACCCATAAGGCACTAAAAAGCGGAAAATAAATAGTTTATCAAATTAACCAAATTAAATAAAACATATGAATATGTGTGCTACCTAGAGATGTATTGGAAGTCGTTTTGTTTGTATGTTTTATTTAATTTGGTTAATTTGATAAACTATTTATTTTCCGCTTTTTAGTGCCTTATGCGTTTTTGATTGATATTGAAGTCGGTTGATATTGATATTTTTAGTGTACCTAAATATATCTTACTAGCAGTGCCCGCGAACTCCGTTCCGCCTTAAGTATATTAAAATATGTACATTTTTGTGGTATGGTATCTATCGGCATGGTATGCGATATGGTTTCAATTGGTTGTACAATAAGTAACGTTTGGTACGAACGCAACCTTATCAATAATCCGCGATAGTTTCTACTACCAACTCGGCTACCATCGCTTCACACATAATACACCTTAAGTAATGTAATTACAATGCTTGCGTCATGTTGCAACACAGCAACGAACATAAGCACAACAATAGGCTCCTAAGAATTGAAGAGTTTTTTTTATACTATTGGTGGCAAACGAACATACGGGTCACCTGATGGTAAGTGATCACGGCTGCCCATGGACACCTGAGACACGAGAGGAAACACAGATGCGTTGCCGGCCCTTAAGAAAGGAGTAGGCTCGTTTCTTGAAAGTTTTCTTACTTTGTCACGGATCCTATGATCAGAACCTAACCAAACTCTCATCAAACTACCCTTGAAGTACATCCTTTCCAATAAAAAATGAATCATCGAAATCGGTTAGCGTGATATTGAGTTATTCGTCTATTTGTCGTGTACATACTTACTGTAAATTTAAAACTTATACGGTTTTGCACTGGATGCCGTTGTCGGAACTAGACCAAATGGGACCACACGGGAAGTACCAGCTTTCAAATAAAAAAAGAATAATCAAAATCGGTTCACCCAGTCCAAAGTTACGAGGTAACAAACATAAAAAAATACAGTTGAATTGAGAACCTCCTCCTTTTTTGAAGTCGGTTAAAAAAAGTCAAGTCAGTCATAAGCTCTGCCGGCAGAAGTGAAAACACAAAGCAATTAAATAACTGTTTTCGTTTTTGATTTTTTAGATTATACATAAACATGTGATTCCGCAATTAATTAATTCAAATAATGATTATCCAAAACACAATGCACAGTATACACAAAATAAACTTTTCAAGTGTTCAACATAACTCCACATACTGCTATAACATCACGTCGTTGACACGAATCACAATATTTTACCCACACAAAAAGTCAAAGATATATATGATAGAGTTGAGTATATACACGTTCACAGGCCACTATACTACGCATTGTTAACCTGCCCAGTACGTCACGAGCATGTCTAGGTTATCAGTGACGCGTACCCATAAGTTTTTCTCCAACTAAATATATACAATATATTATAAATATTATTTTTAATCGCTCAACGCAGCCAAAGCAGTTTTCACCTCAAAAAATATTTTGAGTTAATAGGGATTTTATAATTTGCATTATTATATTGCAAATATAATTAACATCGGCAATTAACAATTGGTCTCATATTTAATAGTAGAGAAATAATGCCCTATAAAATAATGGACTATCCATGCTTTTTTTTCTTACAGAACTATTTTAAACGATATTTCTTACTATTCCAAAATCTAACCTAAGTTTTTAACATACTATTTCACCGCACTAAATATTTCGACGTCAGTAAAAAAATTAAAAACATAGAAATTATAATTATTCAAAAACTATTTCGAGTATGATGCAGAATAATATTAATTTTATGAAAAACTAATATCAATCTATATAAATTAAAGTGTACCGTCTGACCAATCATTGTGAAATGTTTTTCATTTAGAAAGTGTTTATGCTCTCGAGTTTTCATTAACCCACCACTGGATGGCGCTTCGATATATCAATTTTTATAACGTTCAACTTATCACCATGAAGGCTGAAAAAACAACGAGAATATTTACATAGTATCCCTTTTGCTATATCTTAACTATTGATTAAAACAGATAATTAAAAAAAATACACGCCTGAAACCGCGAATACAGCTAATATTAGTTTACAAAATATTATTTTATTATTCTAAAGTACTCCAAATACACTCTATTACTAGATTTTACTCGCGACTTAGTCCGCATAGAATTTAAAAAGAGATATATGTCTTTAATATAAGCGTGTTACTGAAAACTGCTTTTTTATTATCACCGGAAATCCTATTTTTCTCAATTTTGACAAAGAAGTTTGCAACAAAATCGGTCCATCGGTTTTTGAGTTTGGTCGGAATAAACAGACTGACATAAATATTAAAGATTGTCTTTTGTTTGTTACAAGTACCGTATATGCTTTCATCACAATTCAGTAAAAAGCTGTTATAGTACCATTCCAAACAGACACTTCAATTTTACTTATTTCGAATAGAAAAAAAGATATTTAAATAGAAAAGTTTAATCTGCACATAGCGACATAATATACGCAATTTTGATTTATAATTTGGTATGTAAACTATGTTACTAGCATTCCTGCGATGATTAGGGCGGTGGGCGGCCCAGGGCGGCGCCCGCCTTGCCGTGCACTAGTATATAAGGGAACGCTTGGCCGAACGACGGCACAACACTTGTTGCCTTCGAGTCATCTCGTCTCTTGTGCTTTACCGAAGTTGTCTTCGTCGAACTTAACTCGATCCAAGTAAGTGCTTACAAATGTTCCAACAAAACTTTCATCGGAAATCGACTTAGTTTTTTGTGTAGTTGTATTGTAGTTACAAAGAGATTCCAGTAAAAAGTTTCCAAGTTAAACTTCCAAGGAATTTTATTCTATATTTTCATATAAAGTGTATTTCTATTTTTGATAAATACCTATATTATAGTGCTTAAATATATAAATAAAATATTTATTATCTTCGTACATAGTTTCGAGAGAAAAGTTTAAAAAATGCTTCCCGTTTCGTGGCCACAAGTTTCAAAATTATTACATTAAACATTTGAATACTAGGTATAAAAGAGCTTGATTTAAATTTATATTTAATTATAATTTATCAGTTATAATGCTATAGAAATGTTTATAACATATTTCAATTAACTACTAGACTGAAGTGTATTGCAAAGAACTCAAGAGAACGTAATTGTCCATATATCGTATTACAGTATAAATTTATTCTATCCATCAAAATGTGAACATGTTATATATATATAGTTGCGTGAATTATATTCGAAATTAATACATTTTCCAAAACATATAACCTTAATTTCAAAGCATACTCTAATGTAATAAAAACATGTTATAAGCAAACCTTAAATAAGCGGAAAAATATTACAGACCGTACTTAAGTGACTCAGGAAGTTGAAACGAAATGAAAATTATAAAACAAAAGCCCTTTTACATACTTTTGTTGTGTTCAGAGGGCAAAGGACTAATTTAAAAAGTAAAATACCTCTTGAAGTTCTAAATTTTTATTTACATTCTTTATGTTTATACCATTCTCCATATATAAATAACAAAAATATGATGTATGTATATATTATGTTAAATAACAAATAGAAAAAAAAACGCAATTAATCAAATGACCAAAAATACTGCGACTTCGTTCTCGTGCAAGTAGTTTTATTATTTGATGAGGACTTTATATTTTATATGGATAAATTGTAGATGAAGTGTAAGCTCTCTTTAATTTTTTTATTGTAAGTTTATCATTTAATGGCTAAAACATTTGTGTTTTATTTGTAAAATTTTAACATTACTACTTAGCTTCTACAAATAAGCGTGATAATATGTAGACAAATATTACGTTAAAATATTATGTATATGCCAGCGAAAAGCTTGTCAAAATCGATTCAGCCATATTGGAAATTTGTTCGGATAAACTTAATTTTATTTAATGTTATAATGTTTGTAACTTTAAAAAATTAAAATGTATTTTAATTTCTATGTTATTATATATGAATTAGTTCAAAGTCATTACGGTTATATGTAACATCACTTAGCGTGAATTACATTACAATATTTAATCATATTTTAATACCCATAAAAGTTCTTAGCAAACTTTATTCATGTATTCTCCATTTGCGTTATTTTTGAACGAGTATAAAACTTCATTCTTAAGTCATTAAATATTCATCATCATCGTTCATAATTATCTGATATATATCAACCAGTTTTAATTAGTAAATTTATGAGTTACCGTTTCGTAGAAGGAAAGGAAACTGTAAAAGAGCTCGTTAAACGAACCACCAGGTGTTATTAGGAAAGTTCGCAGTTTTTCTAAATAGGTACTCACTTAAATGGTCTGATGTTTTAATATCTCATTACAAGAAAAATTCTTTTATTTGTGCATTTTCTAAATTATATATATTTTTGTATATTGGCGAAATATATTTAAATTTCAAATTATATTTATAAAACTGATTATTTATGAATCCAGTAACGGTCAGAGACTTAGTTTATGTTAACACTATATCAGAAAAAAGAAACAGTCTATGACATTTAGGAACCTACTCTTTGTGTTATTGAAAAAGGTTTTAGAATTAAATCAGTAGAACAATATCTCCTACAAAAACATTTTACTACTTTATAATAACAATATTCGTGGCAGAGATACGAATGTTAAGATTGATGTGGTGATGTGGTGTGGTAGTACTAGAATGGATAAGATTAAGAATATGTCAGAGGGAATTTGAAAATAGCACCACTGATAGAGAAGTTGAGGGGTAATAATAATTAAGGTACAGGCATATTATGAAGAGAAGTGAAAGTCATCTAACTAGAAAAGTTTTGAGTATGAAGGTGGAGGGCTATAGGAGTAGAGGAAGACCGAAAAAGGTATGGATGGATTGTGTAAAAAAATATATCTGTATACGAGGAGTGCATACTGAGATAATATCTGAGAGGGGAGAGTGGAAGAGGAAAATATCTTGTGCCGACCCTACTTAGGTGGGATAAAGGTAGGAAGAGGAATAATAATATACGTATATTAGCAGCCGCCAATGATTTGGTCTGAGATTTTATCTAACATGTAACGGTTTATCAGATGACAGGATTTTTAGAAAATTTCTTGATATATATTGATTTATTTTGGACAATTTAGACATTATCTTTATAACGAGTTTTATGTTTTATGAGTTATTCTGACTATAAGTGATATTAATGTAAATTGAATTTTGTTCAGTAGTTTTCGCGTGAAAGAATAACCAACATCTATTCTACTTTACAAGATTTGGCTTTAATGATATTTATATACAATAATAGTAATTTAGTTTGACCATATAATTTACATTTCAAGCATCTTCTCTAGTGTCTTATTTTGGCAAATACGCCATTTTATCTTTATCAATTTAATTCGTACACCATTTGAACAGTTTGCTACTAGAAGAAATTGAAATGGCACCATTTTTCATTTAAGAGTTTCATTCCTTTACAAACGACTTCGATGAGTCAATGTTCAGGCTTATTCACAGCCGTATTGTTTAAATTCTGATATCTCTACGTTGAGGAATATCAAACAATAGGAACAAAACAGAGGCACTGCTTGATTAATTCGAAATTATAAATCGGCCGAAAACAGAACTTTAATTAAACGAAATAGAGTACACTATATAATCTAAATTCACAGTCGGTGGTGTTTTTTTATGGATGCTAAAATAATTTAAAGGCTTGTATAATTGTTCAGTGCCGAGATATTTATATAGTTTTGTGCTTTTACTCTAATACATATGTATCTTGAATATTATTCAAAATTAGTGTTAATAAAAAAACTGATTCAAATGGTGAAGAATGAATTAATGGACAATGCAGACGATTTTTTTTATTTCATAATTTAATGTTATAGGTTTCGGGTATGCATTAATGACATATTATATCCGAATATCTTGTAAAATATATCTATATGTATATCATGATTTTTGAAGTTATACTTCTTTTGGCGCGTTAGGGAAAAATGATGAGAGTAAATTTTTACGATGCGCGCGCACACCGTTACGAAAAACCGACAGCCTGAAGTTAGCTATAGTCAACATTTTGATTCATTGTATTTGTTGTTTGTATTTCTTTGTATTAAAACTTTCAATGTATTAAATACCTTTTTGCTATTGTTAGTGTCGTTTTTTCTACAAACGTAGAATAAGGCGAAAGATAAAATTTTTGAAAAGATTTTTATCTTGTTACGCCAAAGAAGTATAACTTCTAACGCGTGCACATAAGTACACACACACTTTTTTCTATTTCATTGTTATTTATGAGGTCCTCGATAAAAAACATTCAACATTGACGAGTCGAGGGTATTATTTATAAATATGTTGTTACAACATACAAACATTGGTTGTTGGTTAGGTGGTTGGTTGGTCGTTAAAAATAAACAAAGTCCAAATTTAATCTTAAATAAGATCTTAGTTTTTTTTTCTTAAAGATTCTCAGTTTTTATACACCGTAAACTAAGTCCAAATATTATATACATAGCCTTTCATAAGATTTTGTATTTCTCTTTAGGATTTTTCAAATTTCAAGTTCCTAAATAAGGCCATTCAAATTCGACGTAGATCACGATCTTTACGTCTACTGATCTACAACATTTGTTAACTCTTTGGTAAAGTAAAAGTTAATAATATTGAAACATAAAAAAGCGATGGTGTTAAACGAATGATGGTCGAATTTTAACCATAAGATGACCTTTAATCAGTGTAATTAAAAAAAACGATAATAGCAATTAAGAATAAAAAAATCGTACGAAGTCGCGGGCACAGTTAGTATTTTATAAAAGAAACCTGTTATTTGATAGAGTACGTGATATGTTTTGTTTTGTTTGATATTTGCCTGCGAGCTCGACCTTTTCTATGAAAGCTTCGAATCTGATTTATACAAAACAGTGTTTTCTGTACTGGCAACTATAATACATTTAAAATGTTTATTTAATACCTCAGTAAAGGTCTATCACATTTACCTTATAACGTTTTATTTTTTAATGCTATAAGCATAATAAAATATTCACATTTTCTTTTGTGTTTTAGTGGTTGACCCCAACCTCATTTGATTTTAAATGACGATTTGATCTAAGATAGTAAACAAGCTAAAGCTATAGAAGATTGGGTCTCAAATGTAGCTGCCGAAATACACCTACAGGTGCTTAACAACAGATTTTCAACTTCAGGGTACTTAGCCAGACGGACTTAGAAAAAACTCTACCACCATGATATACCGCAATGTTTCCCGTCATCTTAAGCCCCGACTCAGTCATAAGGATTCGAACTTACATCCATCAAGGCGATATCCTAACACGCTATCAACTGAGTCATTATCGTTTCAACTTCAAAACAGACCTCTAAGTATATTATAGCTCTACTTGTTTCGATTGTGTATTATAAAATCTAATTTAGAGATTTGAAGATGGATTATTTTTTTATTGATTCAACGTGTTACGAAACGCAGACTAATACTGAACCCCAACTTAAAGTCGTAGAATACGAATTTACCTCAGAAACAGTTAACTTTAAACGTACAGAATCTTGTAATCCTGTATATTAAAGTTTTCATTTTTGTCGTAAATATTTTATTGGTATTTAGAACAATTTTACTTGGAATAATTTATTTACTAAACTGTGTTCTACTTTACATTATTTAGGTTTAACGTATTCGATATTTTAACAATTTCATTATAGTTTTACTTTTCTGCGAAGACAAAGTAAGAAATGTTTTCGCCATCGGGCATAATCGCAAAGGGTTAGTAATAACAACATTCTTGGGATTTGGTAAATCTTTCCAAAGATCTCTTAGAAATTTGACGATTCATTTCCATCAAAGAGATGTATTTGTAAAATCTATAGGAACGATTTTATTCGACTTGTACGTTAATGCTTAATGATTATTATTTAGTACATACTTTGAAATTATGGTTTTTTTCTCTAATTATTGAAGTAAAATTTCTTATAGGCATGTTTGGAATTCTGATCCACCATCTTTTTGTGTGACGAAAAGCGTGCGGGTAAACACTGTGTTGAGTAGAGTGGCTTATAACCTTTCTTTAGTATTGTACAGTGTAAAATCGAAACCTTTATATTTTTGTATTCAGTTTTAGATAAGTAATAAGTATCTAAGAAGTAAAACCTAGTACATATTAACTTAGTACTTAGTTAAAATAGTTTGATCGTATTCTATCTAGTAATTTTTATTATAATATTATATTTGGTTCTGTGTTTACAATATCTAATTAACATATATAGATATTCCGACCTATTGATGAAATACTAGCTTTTGCCGCGGTTTCGCTTGCACTTATTAAACCTATCCCTTGAAAAGAATACTGTTTTGTTGGATAAAAAGTACCGTACGTACGTGCTTCTGTTGATCAAATTTCATGATAATCGGTTCAGTCATGAGACCTGAAAGCGTAACAAACAAACAGATGCATCTATAATATTAGTTGGAACAATTAAATCTATATAAATATTTGAACTATTTATGTGTATGGTTATATCGGACGAGTAGATAAATAATTTTAAACTTCAAATTAGTACCTAATCTTATAAGATTATAATTAAATTCCAGATAAAATAACAGACAGTATCCCATAAACCTATAGTGAGTGATAATAAAAAAAATGTAATGAAACGGAAAACAGCCACGTTATAACCGTGACATAGAATTATATGTTCGGGATATAATAAAGACACAGGTCGTAAATCTCGAAATTAGAGGACAATAATTGGGTCCTGAACGTTTTATCATGTCTAATGACGTCATAATGCCGTCACCTATGTCAGAGGAGTCTATAAAGCAACTTCGTAATTACATATTTCGTGAGAGCAAAGCGATTGCATAAATCATATGATATCGACTGCAAAATGGGTTATACGTAACCTTCGTACTAGTGAAGAGATTCAGCTATCGCATCGCTGTTGCGATATACGTAATTGGAGAACCGATTATATCGTCGATATAGTTTACGAGTAAATATGCGGATCGTATTACTAAGCTGGTCTAGTATTCTGTTTGTTTATAAGAGTGTTGACTTTACTTGAAGTCGTATTTTATCTTTTCAAGAACTTAATTCCTAAAATGGGGTTTTTGGTGTGATCTGGGTTTGTCATGTAGTGGCTTATATATTTAACTAGCGGGCCCGGCAGACGTTGTGCTGCCCTGATTATGAAAAATCCTTGACAAATTATATACGAAAACGTTCCTCATGTATCACTTTATCCACTGGTGACAACATGAACATCATTTCAGTCGTTTTTGAGTTTATCGCGATCAGACAAACAGACAGACGCGGGAGGGGACTTTGTTTTATACTATGTAAATGAAATGATTAATAATCTTGTGTTATTTGACTTTATATTTTGTAATATTGGTGTTATATTACACAATGTAGTTCAGTTATCGTGCACAGATGAAGTTGATGGAAAATAATACATTGGAACATAAATTCTGAGATGTCGCAATAACTTCACGGAAGGTTCTAACAAGAGGGCCACCATTATATCAGAACATTTAAATTATAACAAGACACTTGTAAATATTACCTACTCGACAATAACAGTAATGTTCTGGAAGATTGGTTGCCAAAATTAAAATAAATAATTGTATAACATAAAATATAAACGGGAATATACGTACGGTTTGATGCACGTCCAAAGCGAAACATAGTTTCTGTTATCATTACATAGTATAAAATGAAGTCCCCTGCCGCGTCTGTCTGTCTGTCTGTTCGCGATAAACTCAAAAACTACTGAATTTTCATGCGGTTTTCACCAGCGGATAAAGTGATTCATGAGGAGCGTTTTGGTGTATGTGTAGATATTTAACACTCAGCATTGAATTGATACTTAGGAACAACACACAAAAGTCAATCATGTGCGGGAATTAATACGCGGTCACTCGGCTTAATAGTAGGGCTTACCACCACTACGCCATGAGACTTGTCAAATGATAAATTTATTCCATATATCGTCATTTTTAAAGTACAAAAATGTGAAATAAAATAGAATAACACTTTCCCGTTGTGTTCAGTTTCTATGAGCTTTTTTTACTGAAAACTACGTGCTCGCCCCGGCTTCGTACTAATAAAGTGACACCAAATTTTCTCTTTACATTACAACCAGTATTCATACCTCACTTATTCACTCGTTTTTATGACCAAAATTTTTCATTTTTCCGTACGCTTTTCAAATTTATTCTTTCATAGAATCCTTGTTATGACAGTTACAAACACAATCTAAAAAGAATTAGCGAATTTAAAAAGAAATAGCAGTCATCCGTATTTTGTGTAAATGTTATTATATCACTATATTTCTCATTAAAGATTTATGTATTTAATATCTGAACACAGTCATTTACAACGTAAAAAGTATTTAATCAAGTTAAATTATAATTAAGTGCAACTTTGATGTTTAGTCGTGACAATGTTGCACAAAAAATCCATTCGGTAATTGATGTAGATAACAAATTTTAACGAAAAGGATCCCATCTCATCGTCCTCTAAAATGTTTTGTATAAACTGTGCATTAAAATGATAAATTTACGTTGGGAAAATTACATCATAACCGATTTGAAATTATGTTACCGAGGCCGGGAATTCCTTTCCATCTCAAGTTTTGACAATTTAACGTGTAGCACAGAGAGCCCTTTGTAGATACGACGTGGTACTCAGCGAAGACGACCCTAATTCTCATTGTTCCACGGCTAGTCTTGTCTCGTTTTATCTAGCCTATCTTGCTTTTAGCCTTCTGAATTTATTTTTATTTATATGAAACTTAGGTATTTTACATACTACATATGCTATAGTTAAGTGTAATATATTTTCCTTGCATTATCATTTATATAGTTTTCAATGAAAATAACTTTTGAAATCATACAATTAAAATATGTAAATTAAACTTCAAGACGATTATGTTTACAAATTTTATTAGTTTTAACGTATTACCATAACCTCATGTGATTTTAAATGACGATAGTCTAGTGGTCTCGTGTGTCGGAACACACTGACAGGTGCCTGGTGACAGATTTCCAATTTGAAAGTGGTAACTAGCCAAGCGGGTAAAAAATATCCTCACACTAAAGTAAAAGTAACTTCTAATGTATTTTTCGTTTCACTGATATTAAATTTCTTCTTCTGAATTAGATAGAATAGTTTCCATTGGAGATTTCGATTCATATATTTTATCCAAGTTTCAATTTCATTTCGCTTTGATCAATTAAATACTAAATATTGTTATTAATTTAACTTTAATATTTATTAAATTGGCTTTGTAAAGGATGAGAGAATTGAAAAAAAAAATATTCTAAAATGAAACGTGTGTAAAATACAGGATGTGAAATTTACGCATGTCGTCCTGTGCTGTGCGCGGTCAACTATGTAGGCTTACGGGCCACGTGTGTTACCTATTATACAAAAATCCGTCACGTCGACGTATTTTTTTGTATACTAAATATATTTACATAAATTATACCTGAAAGTGTTAATTCAGTACCATACTGTTTATGGATAAACGCTAGCATTATTTTCATTTATAACGGGTATTTCATAAGTAGAATTAAAAATTCAGCTGAAAGTGAGTTAAGACAATTGGAATATGACATTAGGAGGAACGTCGTATCGCGTTCTATCGACTTGAATTCTCGTTTGTCCGTATCTCGCAAATCTATATTCCAATAGTTAATTTCCGATTGTTAGCTACGTTATTTCGCTTACAACAGTTCGACAACTAGAAATAGCAACTCTTTGGATCACTTTATAATCTTATGAATTGTATTACCAATTAAGCTCTTATATTGTGTCAGCGTTTACATCAAACTGGCAGTTCATATTTACACATTTATATTAAAGTTCGGTCTAGCATATTTTAAACCGCCTGGATTAATCATTATTTCCTATGTTTTTTTAAAATGTGCTCTCAACGTACGCTTTGACCGTACTTTTGTGATAATATGGGTTTTATAAAAGAATTAATGGTTTAGCTATAATATGCAGAAAACGGATAAATATGTATCGTATATAGTTAAAGTATTTATTTCTACGTATGTTGTTAATATACATTACTGATTATTATATGTATATATAACTAAATTGTAGAACATGTTCATTCGTTTCCCGCATTCGTTACCGAATGTTATTTGTGTTTCCCAAATGAAATAAGTTTCAACTTCTTTAGCAAACAGAACTGCGTGCATACACATTACCCGATACAACAATTTCTAACTTGATTGTTTTGATTGTGAATAAAAATGTTTGTCTCTAATCGAGTATCACTTGATACATAATATGGTAGGTTATAACTAATTTTATACGCTTTTTTGTAAAATATCTAACACAGATCTTCCATTTCCTATATGTATATATTACCTTTAAAAATTATTGTAGGTGGTATACCCACGCTGAAGCTATTACTGGTTTCAGCATGAATGGGTCGGCTCGCCCGGGGTAGTACCACCCTGTCATACAAAACCGACGTGAAGTAACAGTGCTTGCATTGTTGCGTTTTGTTCGGTCAGTGAGAGTGCCGAAGGCCCACCTCCCCTATTTTCCCTTCCCCTCCTCCACTCCCTATCCCATCCCCCTCAAACACAGGCTGGCAACGCAATTGCGACTCCCCTGGTGTTGCTGGTGTCCATGGACGACAGTGATCACTTAATATCAGGTGACACGTCTGTTCGTTTGACGCCTATGACATAAAAAAAAGTTCGAAAGTCGTTATTGTGCACATTGCCTGGCCAATTTACAGTGTAGCTGATTTGTTTCGTAAACGTCACGGAATCGTTTCCGCATTTGTTCGTCACTTGGGCTTCTGTTTGCCACAAATCCAACCTAACCTAACCTAGCACTTCGCTACCGGGTCAAAATAGCAGTAATAAGATTTAACACTTACCGGCGTATGCCCACAACATATAGATGAGAAATTTAACTATTTTCGAAACTAGTAGATCGCCCTTGTTTTCGTTTCTAGTTAATTCTTGGAATAATTACACTGTAACGGTAAGTATTATAGTAAATGAAAAGTTAAAAACACAATTTCTCATAAAACTCCAATAAGTTTCACATTATACAAACATTACAAATGATAATCCCCAGAGGACAAGTACCGATGGTTTTTCGAATATTTTGTTACGCAAAATACATCGTATCATGTAACCGAGTGTTTATTTTCAAAGAACAGAGCGGGTAACTTGAAATAGCAACTCTGATTTTGACAATTTTTGATCGAGAAATTGTTTTGGCTGAACACGACCAGCTATTTATTATATTTACTTACCAAACAACATAGTGTAGCTTAAAGTTTCAAACACGAAAATGTAAGATAACTAATCGCGATACTTTTTCTACACTCTGCCCTAGATAACATTGAGTTCAGTTAACATGGACAAAATTCAATCTACACTTTTATTAATTTATCGCCATCTTTAATATTCGGCATCGTCGACAAAATCATACGAAAATGTGTCTTTTAGCCTCTGTTGTAAGTTTCATTTTTGTATACAGTGTTGATAAGTGCAAAATATCATTTACAAAAAATATGCTTCAGGGCAAACAGTTATATTTCCCTTGTAAAACGTATATACTTTGCATCTAGGTATAAAGATTAAAATTCGGGTAAAAAAAGGTACACCCCTGCCTTTTCATCGTTAATGGTTACATTTTATTTACTATTCGTGTGTTGAGTTCAGGTGTTATGTTGTTTGTTTGCTTAAAATATTTTATGCGACGCAATTTCGCGTTTTATCGCTGCCATGTAAAGAGAATAAAATGCTGAATTATAGCAAAACATTGGTTATTGTAGGCAGTATAAAAATATTATGCTTTTTAATCTCAATTGCAGTATCTTATTAATTTGTAAAATTTGGTTAGATCGTTTAGTAACGTTAAAAGGCCTAACACAAAATACCAAAACTCGTTAGAAAGAAGACTCCTATATATTACTGTAGTATACAAATTGTATTTTTGTGATTATAGTTTCACATTACTACCAATCTTTATATATACATTTATTCTGTAGGTGTGTATGTCACTGAACTCCTCCTAACGGCTGAACCGATTTTGATGAAATTTTGTGTGCAAGCTGGATCCGAGAATGGCTTAGATTCACAATTAGACCCGGTAGGTAGCGCTGCGGTTGACTTTTAGGATTTTTTTTATTATAAAATCAGGACAACGTCCGCCAGGCCCGCTAGTATATATATATAAAAGTTACAGTGCTGTTTTAGAAACTAAACGTTCTTGTGTATAGAATATATCAATTTGATATAAGAGATTTAATAATAGACGGATGGAATTCGAAGTACGGGTTAAAAAGAAACTAAAAGAATTGCATTTTAAATATTATTCGAAGACGAATTTAAAAAAAGCAGCAGTATAAATATATAACAAGAAAGTTTTCTCAATTAATCATCAAATAATAAGTGTTTTTAATAGTTGTGTTTGTTTCGAATTCTATTTTTATATTACGATGTATTGGCTATTAATTCAAGTGTATGTCGGGCCATTTGTGGGATCCCAATATAAGCAGAACAAGGATAACGATAATGCTAACTGTAACTAGCACCATTATGGGAGTAACGCGGCACTAAAATGGAGGGCAATGCCGTATTTTTTTCTAGAATGTTACGTAGGGACTACAAATCTCCATACGGTTAGCAGAATTTATTTTAAAAGCCTTATGAAATGAAAAAATGAAAAGATATGGTTTTCTTTGTATAGAGTTTTTAATCATATACACACTTGATAATGTGATGTAGAACCCTTCAAGTTATATGTCTGTAGTCTGATACTGAAATGTTTATATCCTACAGTAGAAGTAATGAAACACCAGACATGGTTTGTCCGCGTCTCTCTTTACATGGATTGATATATTTAATATAAGACTTATAAATAATTTTACTGATATTAAAATATAAATAATTGAGAAGTATTCAGTTTTAAATCCTCCTTCCCGTAATACACATCCAGCGAGAATTCAAAAGTTATATACAACGTAATCAGTTCCCTTCATGAATTTCCTTTGTAGTGTCTTAACCAATTTCAAAATTATCTCTCATATCTTTAACAGATCGTTTGTCTTAGAATAAAGTATATTAATTTTAATATGTCCTCTTCCTTGTTAAGCTTTCTTGAATAAAACTAAATATCAACGTAAGAGTAGAGTTTTATTGTAATAAATGTATTTATACAGCCAAAATAGGATTAGATAAAGCCAACTCCGATGAAAGGATTTCATTTGATTAATGACACAAAATTAAGGTTGATGCAGAATAAAAATAATGTGGGAAATATTCTTCGAAATATATTTTAGTAGCACGAATTAATTTTATTTAATAGAATAATGCAGAGGGCATTTATTTGAAACATTTGAAGCGTTTGAAACAAACAGACTTTCATGCGTGCAATATACCTGCATTTTAAAAACAATGTTGAGTTTTTTCTCTGTCTATTTACCGAATTAATGTCGAAATTAAATATATTTAGACAACAAGAGATTATCTTATTAATTGATAAACGGTATGTTGTGTGTAATGTATGGAAAGTAACATGTTTTTGTTAAATTAAAAACGTTAAGAGAATGGGTTATATACTCTACTTCTATAATGTAATGAATATCCTCTACACCTTAGTAGAAGCATAAATGATTATCACGGTCAAAAAGGTTTGGCTCGTAGGACACTGATTTGCGGTTGGAGATTACTTGTTAATTTCCTTCATGGCTTCGACTTTATTGTTTCTACTGCTTTGTTATTATCTGTGCAGTTTAAATATGTAATAATTATATGCGATTATTGATCATTTTCGACAAATATGATATTGTCAATCTACTTTATAAGGAAATGGAATCACAGTTCTATAAAGCATTGGCTTTAATTATATTGTTGAAAATGTATAGGACCTAATCTGACTTGCTTTATTAAAATGAACAAAAATTAAATCAGAACTAAGCCTGAAAGAGTTATATGTAATGCAGCTTTGACTAAAAATGTTCTAGAGTCTTATATTACAAAATCAGTGTTGTTTCTACGTTACGTTGAAATAGGTTTATGTTCACTATTTATTATTCATTTAAAATTAACTATTCCTTCTATTGTAAATAATAGATTACATTTTGCCGTAATAATCATATTATCCCATTTCTTTCAATTTGGAATCATTTTGTTCTTCATGTTACCATTATTGCCCTCGCGTATAGTCATCCGATCAGCTAAAGACATAATCGTGTCTCATTTGACTAATGCTTAAATGAAGCCAAGGTGTAGTTAAAATATTCTCAGTCGATCCACTTCAGATCTTACTTTAATACTATAAATACTGTAATCAAAAATATTTTTCGATCTCTATGATCTATCTTGATTGAAAATTTCAACTTAAAGAAAAATTGAACAAATTTCCTGGTAAGTGAAAGTATGCTTTACCTTTACTTATGAACCGCCAGCACAATAATTCTATCGTTCTAAATTCGTAAATACAGTGAATAATTAATTAATAGCTCTTCCAAACTGTCAACGCGAAATAATATATCTGTAAAAGGACATTATGACACTTGTATCAAAATAAATAAGAAACCCGTAATGAAAAGGGTAAATTAGACGCGGCATCATATTTAATTTTATTACACCCCTGAATGTCAACTTCAATTTGGGTAATCTTTTCCGCCAGATATTTCAGAATGAAATCAGAAGAATTAGAATGAAAAAATCTAATAACGTTATTATTAAACATATCGTTTTAAACAAAGTTTATTATCGCTTTAATATTATATAGTATTTTCTTCTCATTTCTTGGGTAAATAGTTTTACGGGTAGCTAATTTTGTTGCTCGCAAACATTTTCTAGAATTTCAATAATAATATTTCCTAATATGCATTGGCCTCGTAGTCATCAAATAAATAATTATTATAAAAGAATAGAGAGTCTTTGATCAATTAAAAAATCAAAATAGTAAAAGAATATGTTGTATGTCATTTGTATACTTTATGGATAATGTGCAAGCCGATATTTTGAAATGTAATTAATGCAAAGACTAAATTTAATTCCCATCTTAATTCCGGGTCATTTCCTTTGTCAATTCCGTAAAGCGAATTCCACGAACTTTACACGTATTTGTACATAAACACACGGTATCCAAGTTATTCGTTTCTGAGTGTACGTAAATACCAAGATTCATTTGAGATTTAAGGTTTAAAATTATCTTTGATGAGAACAATTAAATGTATAATATCTTGATAATCAGGTTAAATCATAATTAATCTTGCGAGGTGGTAGGGTGTCTGTACCCGACTGGATCGCGACCACCGTACACCAGGTGGAACACCCGCCATAGTGACACGTCTGGGCGTGTCGCGTTCCGGGATCAGCCGGTGTATATCCAGCAACTGGGGGGGGGGGGGGGGGCTGTCCCTGACTGGGTCGCTTTCGGGCCGGCATGACAGCGGCGACCGGCGATAGATAGTATGTCTTTCGGTGGTCGCCATTGTTTTTGGATTGTACTGTGCTTACCATCAGGACTGTACAGTCACTTTGCCGAGCTACAATAAAAAAAAAAAAAAAAAAAAAAAAAAAAAAAAAATTCTGAAGATATATTGGAGGTATTCTGAGTTGTAAATAAAAATAATCTTTGAGAGTGATCTTAAATCGTAATAACAACGCAAAATCAGACGCTTCATTGATTGATTGATTGGAATATCATATAGTTTTACAATTTTGCAACACGGAACTTTTATGATTACAAAAGCCGTCTTCTTCTTGATCATTCTTCTCAGTATTGCATTTTATTGAATTACTATCTGTTTCCGCGAGTACGTCCACGTGGAATAGTTACTTTGGACTAACGCTTAGACGCAGCGAAAGCTTTTAAAAGGAAAAAATAACGATTTTGAAACATTTCTTATTGGTACTCCGCTTCTATTAGTCTTAGCGTAGGTCAGTAGGCGGTAGAACCACGCTGAAGCTATTATGGGTTTCAGCATGAATGGGTCGGCTCGTCCGGAGTAGTACCACCCTCTCAGAGAAAATCGACGTCAAGTAACAGTGCTTGCACTGTTGCGTTTAGTTCAGTCAGTGAGAGCGCCGGATACCCACCTCCACGCCCCCTCTCCCCTCCCTATTCCTCCTTTTCACCCTCACTCCCCCTCCCTCAAACACAGGCAGGCAACTCCCCTGGTGTTGCTGGTGTCTATGGACGGCGATGATCACTTACCATCAGGTGACTCGCCTGTTTGTTTGCCCCCTATAATATATAAAAAATGCGTGATGGTATATAGCCTATAGCCTTCCTCGATAAATGAGCTCTCTAACATAATATTAGAATAGATTTTAAACATTATTCTGCGTCTAGCCAAAACTTCTAAAACATTTCGTCCAACAGACATGGCTCATTGTTTATCTCTCATTTTACCACGCCATAGAATATTAATAATGACCACAAGACAAGAATGCGGAATGAGGCTTTAACGATTTCCTACCATACAAAAGACATTCGGGGACGAGAAACTTCATTGTTTTGTCCCTTTATTATCGCTTATATGGGACATTAGTGACATAAATACTCTATCCCGACGTCCACTAAACAACTTCCTTCTATATATGAGTTGTTACATTTCAAAATGAGGTAAATCCAATTTTTATCGTACATATAATATGTTCATATTTTTAAGACTTCCAGTTTTTGTACACCGAGAAGGAAGTTCAAATTTTGCCGTTAATAAGGTATTTAGTTTTTTTATGATCCTGATTTTTTATATATACAAAATTTGAAAATCTTGAAAAATAACGTAAAATATTAGAAATGGCTTAAATTGGTTATACTGAAATGTAACGACATGATTTTATAAAAAAGTGTACACTTTAACCCATAACTTGGGTAAGCTTTTACAGTAAATAGTATAGTATATACTGTTTAAGTTTTTTTTTACTCTCTGTTATAATCTCGATTGTTTCAATAATCACTTCAATATCAATTCTCACGTTCAGCCCCTGGTTAAATATTACATTTTTCTACATTTTTACGTAACGTGTGATGCCAGTGTCTTCTGTAGGTAATGTATTTATAGGAAACGATGTTATCTCTTCGCGCTTTCTTCATTACGTCTCTAATGTACACTTTATGGTCCCATAGGTACTGTGTAAATTATATATCTTTATATATAAATTTCTTCTGTACGTGTGTATGTCACTGAACTCCTCCTAAACGGCTGGATCGATTTCGATGAAATTTTGAGTGCGTATTCCAGTGGATCCGAGAATGGTTTAGATTCACAATTAGGCCCGGTAGGTGGCGCTGTAGTTGACCTTAGAATCGTCCGCCAGGACCGCTTGTTTAAATATAAAATGCAATATGGTATCTTTAATTACCATAATTTGGTAAACTATACGCAATATAGATTATTGCAACCTCATATTGTATATAAACTAGCTACACCGGCAGATGATTCTCCTCACATCTCGGTAGTTACTAACCCAATCCAGCGCCACCTATCGGATTCAGTATTTCTGTTCATATAAGATTAATTTTGTACCAAAAATACGTTATTAGTTGATAAGAAATAATGTACTACGTACACGTACACAAAATAATACGAGTGTGAGCCTGATTTATTATGTCGTTCAGAAATTACACAATCACAAACATACGTACCATTGATAATATATAAGAAACTAGAGGTCGCCCGGAACTTTATTCGTTTTAAAAATGTAGCCTGTGTTACTATGGAGAATATACATTAGCTAATAACAGCTTAATATGGATCTTCAGAGTCAGATCAGTTGTTCCAGAGATTATTTCCTACATACATACAAACTTTACCTCTCTGTAGTAACAATATAGATACGCATAGATACGTATAAATAGATCTTTAGATTATTATATTTATTTATCAATCATCAGACCAAAACTGTATTCGTCTAGGCAGAATTAATTAAGCAGCGTCTCTCTTTATCCTCGCAAATATTCTTCACTTTTTTCATATTTATTATTCAGATTCTCCATTCAAGTATAAATCGTTTCCACTGTGAATAAATTAACCCTGTAACATCATCTTTCCAGGTTTATTGTTTACTGACTAACATATCTCTTTCATTATGCTTGCTTCGATTTTTACCTGAACTTTTGTATGTCATAACGAGCATTAGTATGAAGTAGTAGAATAAACTAGTTAGATTAAGAGGGTTGTAGAGGTCAGGAACTTTCAATTTATTGATGATTTATCTTATTTATACTTGATAGGTACAAATTTTATTACCATACATAAATGCAACGTGTTTTTAAAATAACTAACAAATCCTTAGGATATTTATGGGCCGTAAATAAACGAGTATATGTTGTAAACTTTTCGGCTTTCCTCTGTAAAAGCTTTCTTGTTCCACGGTCAGAGATAGATGCTCGGGAAAGGGAATGAAAAATAGGAAAGAGTATACAAAATAAAGTGGGCTAATAATTTATTATCTTTGCGAAGAAAATATTCACTAACATATTTGAAATATATTATACCCGCAACCGTCGGTAGCTTTGTCTGCGTTCAATTTAATATCTATACTAATATTATAAAGATGGAGGGTTTGTATGTTTAGTTGAACTACTGATCCGATTTGAAAAATTTCGGTGTTCGATAGCTCATTTATCGAGGACGGCTATAGGTATACCATCACACTAAGACCAATAAGAGCGGAGCACCAATGAAGGATCATTCAAAAACGCTTTTTTCCTGAGAAAATTATGACGTTAGCACGTAAAATTATCGTCCATAAACCAACTTTACATACAACGAATTTTTTTTAGAGCACCTCATCTTTATATAATTAATTTGTGATTCTTTTTAAATAACTTCAAACGCCTTCGAGAGAATTTTAATTAATCTTCAAACGCAACTGATGAAGGTGCGATCTTGTTAACCGAGGTAGGTCTAATTCATTTTATTAGATCACCTCGCACCCAGAATACGGAGAAGCCGTCGTTTTGCCCCCTATATTCGAACAAGATAAACTTTGATACACACTGAAAATAACGGCATGTTTTTGGTTACGTAATACAAGATACACAGACCGACAGGTTCAGAGTTTTGGACGAGATGTAAACAGATTCCTCTTTTCGGGTGTTCAATTTTCGTTAAATTGAAACGGTTTACTTTATGTCTGAAATACAACATGTTGTGACCGTAGAACATTGATATACAAAAACCCAAGATGGATGCTTAATGTCTTACAGCCGGTACACAAAAATGACTGCATAATTTTCGATTATGCAGTCACTTCAAGTAGTCTCGCGTCGCTTGCGTCCTTGTAAAAACTTTAAATGAATCAGGTAAGGTTGAATTTGCAAAATCATAAGTTTATCGCATAACTATAACTACGTAAATATATTGGGCAGTTCTTGCAACCGGTTTTTAGCGCTACTTTTATTTGAAACTATATCTTGGGTTTTTATATGCCAATGGATACGGTGGGAAAAAAATTTCGTAACGCGTCACGCGTCAAACGTAAGTAATTGTATGATGTATAAGTGTATGTATGAGTCTAGCTGTATACCGACATGTGTAAATGTATAGTTCAATATTTATAATATGGAACTTCGTATAGTACATAGTTTATGAGCATTCTCATATATATAATGGGTTTATAATATATATAT
>AP028446.1:16499811-16621297 GCA_036509395.1 Antheraea yamamai
GGAGACCGTTTGCTGTGCAGTATGAGGTTGCGCGTTGTCGTGCAGGAGCAGCGGAGACGAGCGATTGACTAATGCTGGTTGGAGATGTGCCAGCTTCTCCATCATTGTGTTCAGTTCTTCACAATACACATCTGCAGTAATGCTCACCCCGTTTGGTAAGAAGCTGTGATGAATCACACCGGCGCTAGACCACCAAACAGTGACCATCACTTTTCTAGGGGTAAGTTTTCGTTTAGGGCATTGTTTAGGTGCTGAACCAGGATCCAACCAACTTGCTGAGCGCTTGCGGTTATCAAACAGAATCCATTATTCATCGCAGATAACAATGCGGTTCAAACTTCCTTCATTTGTGTGTCTGTTGAGCAGTGCAAGGCACGTCTTGACGCGTACTTCGCGCTGGCGATCATTGAGTTCGTGGGACACTCATTTGTCAAGCATTTTTACCTTGCCAATTTGACGCAATTGGACCAATATTGTTTTGACGCTAACGTCGAAACCTGCTGCTACTTCAGCCGTAGATTGTGTATCATCAGCTTCCACAATCGCCTTTAATTCGTCATTGTCGACCAAAGTCTTCGGACGACCGCGAGGTTCATTTTTCAGGTTGAAATTCCCAAAACGGAAGCGAGCAAACCACTAACAGGTGGTACGTTGGTTTGTAGTGTTAGCTCCGTAAACGTCGTCGATGTTGCGTGCCGCTTGTGCCGCGTTGCTGCCACGATGGTACTCATATTCCATAATTACTCGAATTTTTAACGTATCCATGATGACAAAAAAGATTGAAATGCGATGAAAATGTAACACTAATCAATAAACAAATGACTACTTTTGGAAACAGAATTCCATGTTTTTAAAATAAAATTAATTTGAAATTAGAATTGTTAGCCAAACAAAAATTATTTTGATTTGTAATGGCCAGTACTGCAGAACGGCAATTTCATAGGTAAAGACCTATTATGATAGACATTGCTTTATATTATGAAAATAGAAATGTTTGTTATGAAGGTAAAACAGTTCTAAATTCAATCAGTCTAAAATATGTTTTTGAACAAAACAAAGAAAAGCTTTAGGGAATTCAACCCTTGAAAATTGTGATTTACAATGATTACAAACATGTCTGTAATAAATAATACGTAAACAACCTCCGAATTGAAATAGAGTACAATATATGGGTAATACGCGTGACACATTTTGAGGACATATTTTGTAATCAACTTTTTATTATTTAGTATACAATTTGATATCCCTGTGTAACTCATATTTGGGAATAGATCAAAATTAGTTTTAATATTATCAGTGAATTTTCGTAGACATAATAATATGTTATACTCACCTTCTACTAAATTGTCATAATGCTAATCTGATAATATGACAATAGATTTTGCTATACCCCATACTTTGTCACATCCTAGTAGATCATTTTGGGCAACACTAGGTAGTAGTGTAATAATTTGAGACAATACTCATTAGTTCAAAGATACTGCTTTCCTGTTACCAGGATTGCAAATGGATAGAATGATCTAGAAATCCAATCTCTATATTTTCCAATTTCTATAACTTCAACCAGACTTACAATAGACGATCTCTATGAAGGCGTCATTCTACTTAATTGCTTGTCCTGATTAAAAATTTAAAGGTGTCTATGTGAGTAATTTAAGACTAGTCTGTAAATATTCGTTTAATATAGTTGGTCATGATATGAGTTTATTACCCACTGGTTTTAATAAAGTTGGTAATGGATCGATATACATGGCAAACCACTCCGATGAATAAACAACAGCATTCGTACCCTTTTTAGGGTTCTGTCGAATAACGATGTATGTAGTTACAAATGAGCGGTATTTTAGTGAAGCCAGTTAAAATCCATTTACGTTGTCTTTTGTTATAGACACTAATAGGTATTTTTGCAAAACACTGCCAAATGTTTTAAAAGTTTAATTGAAATTTATTTACAGTCTTTTTAAGAATTCAGAATTTTATTTCTTACAGAACTGGGCATAGATTCTAAAGCACGGTAAGCACTGAGCGTTTTTTTAATGTAAATACACCACAATCCTTAAATGTTAGTACCTGTTCCACATTAAATGACGGCTACGTGTGATTTATGGCCTCGTATAAACATGTTAGGGGAGAAATTCAGTATTACACAATATATTGTGTCAGCTATTACGATCTGACAACGAGTTTCAACCGGTAAATATAACATATAAGCAAGAAGCGTTGAACTTATAGGGTTGCATCAAACCGTGAGAACCTTAAAACTGGCTTCTTCTTTATCTCAACAATCTATCAATGGATGATGATGGTGTTTCTTCTTCGGTCTCCCTCTACCTCTATATTCATGCACCTTTATAATTAACTTTCATTCATTTACATAACTCTCATTCTCCTATTAACATGATCATGCACTAAACTGTTACTTCGCAAACTCTACGCTACTCGTGTTATTTGCACAATCTCTTACCATAATGAAAACCTTACCCATTTCACATCTCTATCCTGTACATGTGCTTTCATAACTTTCTCTCATCGTTCAACATTCAAATCTATTTTATAAAACAACTTTAAAAACCAGTAACAAGCAGTTATATAATTATATTTATATTTGTTAGCGGCTTCTGTTATTTCCTCTGTAAATCAAATTAAGCTGCTACATTTAGGTAACATAATTGCAACCATGCACTGAAAGTTTACCAAATCAGTCCTCCACATAGCAACGATGGACCTCTGACAAGGTTATCTCAATTGCGAATTCTATCGTTGTAGCATTAACTTATCTTCAGCAAGTTTGTTAGTATTGTTGTAAAAAAATTACTTCATTCGTATCAGTGTCAAGGTAAAATGACTGTAGATAAATCTTTCTTTAAATCGTATTTCGATCATTTACTCATATTTATTTGTATATCCGAGCAAATTTCATTTCACATAGGTGAAGCAGATAAATAAAGATACATTTACAAAAGTATCTGTTCATTTAAGTCTGTTGGTCAAAGAAGTTATCTCTCAACTAATAATGAACTTACAAACAAAACCCTAATTAATGAATTAACAAACTAAATTACATTTGTTATTCTCTAACAAAATTGTGTACTTCGTTGTGACCGAATTAGTAAATTTCCTAAACTAACATGTACAAGAGAGGAGCAGAATGGAGGGAGGTATTTATATGTTGGAAATAATATAAAAGTTGCTTGAAAGTTTGTATAAAGCACGAAAAGCTTGATTCCTCATTTAATAGAGTGACGAGTAATATAATGCGTTTAAAAGAAGTCTGTTGATTTTGTAAATTGATTATATTCCCTAATAAAAGCAATATATTTTGTCACTAAAATTGGTGATTTTATTCTTAACGAAACATTACATTACGTTTAGAAAGAGAACCGCCCGTGTGTTACGCTGTGATATATATTATTCTATCATACAGCTTCTCTCGGGAGTATAGAACAGTTCAAGAAATAATAACATCGATTTAAATTATTAGTAAACTAGTTGATTTGCTCGACTTGCTTCTATTGAAATGCTCGTAGTTTTTTTTATTTCATGAAAACAATGTTCCTATTGAACTTCATATAATTTTATATTTTTCTAATCGGTACTACTTATCTCTATAGTTCTTCTACCGATTATGAATTACCTTTGTTACTTTTTCATAGCTGTTTAACCTTATGAATAAAACATATATATATATACATAAATATCATTGACATATAAAAACCCAAGACACAGAGTCTCGAAAAGTAGCACTCAAAACCAGTTGCAAAAACTCCCCAATATACATGCAGGGTTATAGTTATGCGATAAACTTATGATTTTGCAAATTCAACCTTACCTGAATGATTTAAAGTTGTTTTACAAGGACGCAAGCGATGCGAGACTATTTGAAATGGCTGCATAATCGAAAATTATGCATTAATTTTTGTGTGCCGGCTGTGAGACGATAAGTGTGCATATTGTGTTTTGATAAATATATATAAAGACAACTTGTAATTGATTTTGAGGTTATGTTAGCAGCATACTGGAGTTATTTATTAATTCTAATAAAAGCATTATTATAAATATCAAAAAAGACCACTATAGTATTATTATGAGCGAGTCACTATCCAGAAAACAAAAAAGCTAATAAAAGCGAAACATTACATTAATTACCTCATAGCCAGGGGTTTGTAACAAATGTATATTTACTTACGAAGCAAATCACACAGAATGTGGGACTTACTTTCTGTGGGTCGGTACCCTTAAATAAGCAGATACCTAAGGGAAATGATCCTTCGCAACAAATACAAGACGATCGCCGTTTATCGTATGGGTTTAGTTTCATTTCTATTTCCTGTTGACACTTATAATAAGAATATATTAATTAAAATCAGCCAGTATTTAAAAAAAACAATGTTTAAACTCTTTTTTCTCTGTATTCAAATAAGTAGTTCTTCTTCTTTCTCTTGTTTATATTGCTACACATAAATACAGTATTATACTCGATTTTACTAAACAAGGGAATCGATTGTTTATAGTATGTGCCTTGGATGAATCACAGACGTTACTATTATGTCTCTCACAACAGTAAAGTATAAGATTTGTTTTATGAAAATTAATATAGAGAAATATAGAACTTGGTAATCGTGCAAATGCCAAGTAGAAAAATAAAATAACGGAAAAGTATACATACTTTTCAATATAGTTTTCAGTTATTTTTGGCAACCAATCTTTTAGATTATTACTGCCATTGTCCATTAGTTAATAGTCTTACAAGTTCTTCTTCTATTTTATTTTTGGCAACCAGTCTTCTAGTCGACTATTACTGCCATTGTCAAGTGAGTATCGATATTACAAGTTTCTTGATATAATTACAATGAACTAAAAAGATGGTGGCCATCTTGTTAGAACTTTCCATAGAGTTTTTGTGGCATCTCAGAATTCATGGTTCGTGGTTTTATTTTCCATTCACTTCACTTATGCACAATAAACAAACTATATTACATAAAACACCTCCAATTTTACACAATATAGAGTCAAGTAACACAAGATTATGAATAAAATATAAAATCCACTACATGACAGACCAAAATCCCGCCAAAAACCCTTCAGTATAGTTATTTCTATATTTTTAATTGGCCATAAATATTCATATTATAACAATTCCAAAATTCAATAAATTAGTAACGAGTTTTCGCTTAAACTCCAGGAATAAATTCATAAAACTAACTTAATTCAGACTATGCCGCCATTTTATTTTAAGACTTTGTTGTTACAACCTTATTGTTGTTACAGAATGTTGTACGTTACGCAATATTAACTTCGTAACGATCAATCAACAGGACAAATTGATCGATTACGAAGTTATACAACTTGTACCAGAAAAATGGTATTATAATTTTATCATGGGAACTTAACTTTTGTTGCAGACGATAACATATTATTTATAGAGTATTTACTAAAATATATATATATTAAATCTTTCTATATAGAGAGCAGGTTCTTACTGTAGTCTATAGTAAAGCGCAAGCTTCTGTAATTATCTTTCGATTCTTTAGCCTCGAGTAATTTCATCATGTAGCTAGACCAAACCCTTGTATATTGTAACTTGTTAGACAATATGCTATACATATGTGTTTTAATTAGTTTTGTTCGACTTCGGCTTTAAAAAAAATACCTTTACAAGCAATAATATAATAGAAAAATAAAATAATTCTCATTGCTCATACGTTCTGTGTCCATCTTTGGAGATTATATTGTTGATATTATTTATTATTACAACCTCTTAATTTAGTGAGACATTTCCTAAATTGGAATGGAATTTAAAAAAATCTTTTTCACGCATACATGGCTGATAATATATTTAACTCATTAACTGTTCTTTTTTTACTCTTATCAGATAACAACGTATGCGAATGACATTAAAAAGCATTTCATGAATACTTTTTCCAAGAAATACAGAAATTCTACTAACCGTACTAATTGTCATTCTTTTCACTTGTTTCTTCTAAGTTAAATTCAATAACGACGAATGAACTTTCAACATTGTGGACATAATTCGTAATTGCGTTACAGAGTTCCATTGGAAATATATTTTAAAAATACTATCTATTGTTTTACGCTGCACTGAACTACATTTTCGTTGACTTACTGAGACAGGTAGGAAATGGATTTGCCACCTCGGAGTGCTTTAACATTTTACGAGAGGTATATGAGTAGTGAAAATAACAATGTTGGTAAGAAACTAATAGACACTATATTTTTAAAAGAGATAAGCTTAACAGAGTTCTAAATTAGACTTTAACTAATCCCTAACTTTAATTGTAGCAATGAATTTTACAGCCAAACCTACTTTGAGATAACAAGGATTGCTTTTTGTCTCTTCAGGCTATAAACAACATAAGTGGATTCTCTGTGTTGACCAAAGTTTTAAAAACACATATATTTTGTTGGTTGTTTAAAAATGGACTATAAACGTTTACCAAAACATAATTTTAAACTATACTCTTACATTTTCCAAACGATATTTTCTTTAATAAAATATCTATTTAATTAAATTTTGCAAATATCTTTAAAAATATTGTTTAGATAAATAAAGTCTGACTGAAATATATTTAGAAGATTTTACGACCAAAACCAGTGTACTACGTCTCCTAATCTCATATAAGTTAGAACGTGACTACAGAATATTTTTATTTAGTTTGAAACCAAGGTTTGGTAATAATATCATACGATGTTAAATAATAACTTGAATCTATCTCCATTCTCTCATTTCATTCATTCTAGAATCTCCATTATAAATAACAGTAACTTTTATAAACAAACATTAACAGTCTCGCGCTTTATTATAATACTAAATACATAATTAAGCTACCTCAAGGCGTCGAGGGGAAAAAATCAAACTAATATAAGCATTCCGATTGTTGACAACATTTTCCTGAACTCTAATTCCACCGCGATTTTGGTTTGCCTCTGCATGTACCTACTTTTTTTTTAACTTTATTCTTGGCAACCAATCTTTTAAATTATTACTGCCATTGTCGAGTAGTCAATAGTATTACAAGTTCTTCTTCCATTCCATTTTTGGCAACCAGTCTTCTAGTAGACTATTACTGCCATTGTCAAGTGAGTATCGATATTACAAGTTTCTTAAAATAATTTCAATGAACTAAGAAAATGGTGGCCATCTTGTTAGAACTTTCCATGGAGTTTTTGTGGCATCTCAGAATTCATGGTCCGCGGTATTATTTTCCATTCACTTCACTTACGCACAATAAACAAACTATATTACATAAAATGCCACGAATTTTACACAATGTCGAGTCAAGTAACACAAGATTGTGAATAAAATATAAGATCCACTACATGACAGACCAAAATCCCGCCAAAAACTCCTGCATGTACTTACTCATGAGATTTACATCCGAAAGACATTCTTTAACAATATATACGCCACAAATGTCAACAAATACTTAAATTCGAAATGGCTGTCAAGTAAGTTATATAATTTTAGTATATTCATTGCGCTATATACAAATAATATATATTCTAAATGCAAAATGCTATTCACGTCTATTTCTAAAACATAGATAGAGCCCTCATTAAGCTGAAACTCTAAGATGAGACGCTTGTTACTACCAGAGGGGGTTATATTTAAGTAGGGAAAATACTCTCACTAAATTCATTCTTAGATAAAAAATAGTCATTAAGGATATTGAGAAATTTGTCTGGAACATAAATGTTTAATGTGGCATATGAAGTTCAAACGCCATTAGCTTCAGTTATCATCAAGTATAGGAACCGAAAGACATCAGAAACTGTGAAGTAGGTGATTATAAAATAAACGTAGCTATAATGTTTTTCAAATATATATGATGTACAACTAGATACTGTAGTGCCATACTGCGTCTCGGAGAACAAAATCGTTCACAAATGTTGAGGCTAGTTTTAATACACATTACAATCCTATGATTTTATTAATTACTGTGTTTATAATTGCAATTTTATGCTGACGAAGTCGCGGGCACAGCTAGTATTATACATTAGGATTATACGTTTTATTGTCATGTCTCCTCGTTTAAAAGGCATATTTATTGGTTGTATAATGTTTCCGGCGGTAAGCTATTAGCTATATAGCTATTAACTACATCAGTTATTAGGGTTCACTGTAAAAATAGTTTAATAGAGAAAATGCTCTCAGAATAGAATTAGCACCATCCGAGGGGAAATTTTTGCCATTTTTTATGTCCAACGAAGCAGGTGGGAATCGGATAGTTTAATATGTGTACAGTTTAATATTCCATGTTATATCCAACGAATCATTGACTTCACGTCTTTGCTCACTACAAGCTATCAAAGTATTTAAAAGGTATTTCATTATGAATTGGAGTAAATTAACACAATTATACGACAGAGTTCGCTTGTATAATTAGTTGCTTTTAAAAAATTATCGCGCTTAAGAATTAAATTTACAGTTGGCTTACTGCAATACCTTTTGCGTCAGAAAAAATAGGTTGTGATATCAAATTGGGTCAATTATTTCCAAGTTTAAATTTTAATTAACTCAATACGCCTTTTTATTAAGAAAATTCTTTGAAATGAAGAGGACTATTCGTGTTAAAATTTAATAACTGACTAAAGAATAACTTGGTCGGGAAGCACACGTAAAAAATATACTACAGAATTATTCTTTCTAAATTACTTAAATAGAAGTAAGTTATTTATTTATTTTTTCAATAAGTATTATTCGTACTCAAGTACTAACTGATTTATTATCTTTGTTGTTTATTATCTTAATAAGATATTTTTAGTACAGAGGAAAAAATTAAGTACCACACAGCTTGGGCGCGTTCACGACAAGAAAACACACATTGTTGAATGCGTAGTGTTTTATAAATCGTAGTTTCGAAAAACTTTAATAACTTCATATTAAATGAAGATTAGATCAGGACCAAGATAGTAGTAATAAAAAAAAATAGATTGAATTCTATCCAGTAGTTTTTGAGTGATATTTGCACAACCGTAGACCTTTTTTATTCTATTTATACATATTACATTTCTATTTACGGTTAAGTTTAGTATATCATATATATATATGTATACTAGCGGGCCTGGCGGACGTTGTCCTGCCCTGATAATAGAAGAAAACCTTGTCAAACTATATACCTAAACTTTGCTCACATTAACTACTGATGAAAACTGCAAGAAAATCTGTGCAGTAGTTTTTCAGTTTATAGTGTACAGACAGACAAACGTGGCAGAGGGCTTTGTTTTATAATATGTAGTGATTACGCATGCTATGTACAGACGAGTTCGATTCATTGTATATCAATTATATGACTTCTTAAAATGAATCATAGTACTTATCAGCGACTCTCCTGATGTGAACTTAGAAAGATAAGGAATAATGAAGATGATATATTCATTGCAATAAAAACCAATTTTAATAAACATTAGAAAATTGCAAATTAATATTTCTCAATAATACACAAACAATGTCTATTTGTATTCACTTAACACGCCATTTTCTTAGGATATGTAATCTCAAACCTTAATATTATCATTTCAAATGATAACATGATTGTTTTCCATTTTATAATTAAAACGGGAGATTTACCTTTACTAGATTACCAGACCCATTGTCCTTTTGAACAGTGTTACGTGAATATGTATTAGATTAGGCCGCAATAGATTTGTATGGTAATGGTGTGTTTTTCTTTATACAGAAGACTGATGTCATTAAAAGTACCACACGTAACAAAGCAATACGTCAACCACATAATGAAGTGTCGGGTTATATCGAGACCTATTTTGTTCGGTCAACCGTGTCAATCTAATCCCTTACCCAGAATAATAGAACTCAAGTATAATAGAAAACCTTGATTCCGCCCAATCGTAATCCATCTTCAACGTCCCTTCGATACGATGTCATTTTAGATCATAAATTTATTTCACTTCTTTGTCATATTCCATATGATTTAGGCGTCGGGATTCTGCCTTTAAGGGATTCGATTCAGATTGAATCGGACTGAATTATATTCGTTGCTAGGTCCTTTGTACACGTCAGAAATAAAATAAATTCTAATTATGTTATAAGTTCTTACTCAATAATGTTTATTGTCATAAAAAATGAAGTTTATCTAGAATTTCTCATTTTTAAATAAATAACATAACTTTCTTTTATACTTAATCTTATCTTATGTGATTTTATGTTAAATTTCGTTTGTATGGATTCGAACTTACGTGGTATCCAAACGCGCTATCAACTAAGTTATCATAATATATATCTATATCGGTATTACCTCTCTCTGTCATAGTGGAACTGTTTTATTGCGTTAAGTCTTTTTTAAATCGATAGTTTTGTAATTCTGTGTGTGTATTTATAATGCCACCCAGTATTTTTGAAAATTAAATGTCTCCGTAGGTTTACCTGGAAGGGATCGCTCTAAGCGACAAGGTCGCCTAACTGTACATATATTGTAAAGTGATGTCTCATTTTGTATATTCTCAACGTGTATATAAAGAGTTTTTATTTATTTATTAATATTTATTTTATAAATTTCGTTTTAATTATTATTTCGTAAAACTTATTTCAAATGTATTATATAACGTAAATTCATATCTAGTTTAGCCTTTCAAATGTTGTGATAAATACAAAGGCGGCTTAATTGCTGACATGAATATATCAGAAGTAAACTTTGACATGTTTTAGAAAGAAAATCAAGGGGTATTTGGATGAAATAAAAACACAATATTGCAAAGAATTAAACATAAATAATATATGCTATAAACTACAGGATATGTTACATATATGTACATAACCTACGTATACAAATAAAAATCTAGATATATGAATCTGAAGTGTCTGTAATTTGTACATACTAAACTCCTAAACGGATATACTTAATGAAGTGAAAAGTCTTATGGCACGGTAGGGATATTTTTTTTATTTGTGTATAATTAAATATGTGACTATAATATAAGTATTATATACTATATATAAGTGACTGTCTGCGTCTAATAGTATCCCTAACTGTATAGTTATATATTTATACTACGGGACTTCGTATAATATATATTTTATGACCATTCTCATATATCTATTTTAATATTATAAAGGCGTAAAGTTTGTGAGGCTGTAGGGGGTAATCTCAGGAACTACTGAACCGATTTCGAAAATTCTTTTACCAAGAGAAAGCCACGTTATTTGTGAGTAAGCCGAAAAATGAAAAGCCTTTTTTGTGGTAGTCGGATTTGCAAAATAAGTTGGAAAAAAAAACGGTCGAACGAAAACTTTTCTTACGAACTGACTGACTTAACGATGAGAGATATATTATTGAGCTCTAGAGCTTGATAATGCCTACAAAAAAGTCAGCCACAGCAAATGTCTAACTTTTATATTTAAGAGACAAAAAGTAGTTTTTTTTTTATATCAAAAAAAATTATTCGTTAAGTGATGTTTATTGGTCATATTATCAATAACAATTATGAATTAACAATATGTAATGCAACGCGTGACTGGGTCAGCTAGTATAAGATATAAAAAGTTTCACTTTCTCCGCGTGTACATACTGATACAAGCACTGTTTTTTTTTTGACTAGAGGCAGATAGAGAATTTTTATGAGTTTTATCTAAACACAATTAATCGATTATGCCTAATTATAGAAGCTAAGCGGTATCGTTTCAATAAATGTATTCGTTAATTAATAAAGGCATCTTACGATCCGTAAAGTATCTTACAGGGGTTAAGATATCATACAAAATTATAATAGAAAAAATTTGATAGAATAGAGTCCAAATTTATTGCAGAAACAAAACACTCAGTTCTCATAAAACAACAAAGAACGTAGCGGGCATCAAGTAGTATCCTATATAATAAAAAAATATAGGAAATATAAATTGAATTGCTAGTATTCATAATTATAATAAAATTGAATATTGTTATCGAATTTATTTTAAACAAACGTAAAACAGGTAGGTAAAGTTTCAAATGTCGTTAAAAATAATTTTCCGATATGGGCGAGCCGCTTTGTGTTGTTGTCCAAGTTTTCGTATGGTTCTTTTAAACTCAGCACAAACTGGGCCACTCAACTAAATACTATACCAGAATATTACACGAAATAATTCTAAATTGCATGTCCTTTTATTTTAGTTTTAAACTGCTGATAATTAAATTGTGATATTTGAAATTTGCAATAATTGAAGTTGAATAACGTCTACCTGTAGAAGGAATCTTGGAAGATAATTCTTGTTATTAAGTAACTATTAAGAATATAAAGTGTTAAGAATTTTCAACGTAGTCCAAATAAGATCAGAGAGTAAATACTTAAAGCAAGATCTTTGTAGAGCAAACTATCGCCAGAAATAATGATCGAAGTAGCAATCATCGCATGAATTCTAAATCTTTCTTACTTTTTAATTTTACCTTATGCGTGGAAATTTATTTTTTTCTAATAACACTTACTCGATTAACTTTTTTCTTCAGTTTTGTAGATTATTATACAGAAAAGATTATCTAGTAAGAGGATGTATTAATTGAAACTGTTGAATGATAAATAATAAGTTCATTATATTTAGTTACTAGCTTCTGCCCGCGACTTCGTTCGCGTAGAATAGTTACTTTGGGTTAACGCTAACACGCAGCGGAAGCTCTCAAGAGGAAAAAAACCCCGCTTTTGAAATGTTCTTCAATGGTGCGCCGCTCCTATTGATCTTAGCGTGATGATATATAGCCTATAACCTTTCTCGATAAATGAGTGATAGATATATAGAGAGATAGATATAGCACTGAAAGAATTTTTCAAATCGGACCAGTACATCCAGAGATTACCTCCGACAACGTCACAAACTCACAAACTTTACTTCTTTATGATATTAGTATAGATTTCCAATAAATTACTTAAACAAACTGCATTTAATAAAATAATTCCAAAAATTGTCACTGTTTTCACTCAAACATTAAACTTTCGTTAATTTTAGTTTTTATTTTTATCGCGTTAAAATTCATAATAGAGAATTGCAAAAATCAATCCGGACCATTTTTGGTTCAGTTTTAGTTCGAAATCAAAAGAACGTTAATAGAATAATAAAATTAGGTACATTCCATCGTATCGCCTGTAATAAATTCAGCTGAGGCAATTAAATAAAAATATAGCAAGCAGCCCAATAAATCAGATTATATCAACTGTAAAATCTTTGTGATAGTGCGATTTTCTCGGCTATTGTGTTTAATTTATTGAATTAAACGCTCTAGGTTATTTATTATTAGCGGGCCCGGCAGACGTTGTCCCGCCCTGATTATAGAAAAAATCCTTGACAAATTATATACTAAAACGTTCCTCAATAATCACTCTATCCACCGGTGAAAACAGCATGAAAATCCGTTCGGTAGTTTTTGAGTTTATCGCGAACAGACAGACAGACAGACGCGGTAGTAGACTTTGTTTTATACTATGTAATGATGACAAAAAATAATACTAATATTATCAAGATGAAACAGGAATTATATTCTAACTTGACTGTCTGTACTTACCACAATCAAGTTATTTTGTCGCTGAGCATCTTCCGTCACCTTTCTGTTAGTAATTTTTACTTTCATAAGTACCTTCTTAGGACCTAAATTCAATAAAGTATCTTTTTGATTTTGATTTTCTATATATTAACTTCATAGCCTGTCATTTTTCTATTCTCAAATATCGTAACTAAATATAAGCCAACCAGACACAAAAAAGAATCTTCATTTTTTTTTCATCTGCTCTTTATCCAGTTATCTCCTATTACTTGGTTTAGATATTCTGGTTCTTTTCGATGCTTATCTTTATGTCTCGTTGGTCTCACAAATAATCTCGGTTATCTCATATAGATACTAAAAGCAGAAAGTCTGTGTGTTGTTTCCAATAAATGTTCAAGAAACAAATGTAGACGCAGACAATATTTTTGTTTTTCTTGTATTTTCTTTACTTATTTTAATATACCCGATGTATTGTAGAAGTGCGTGGACCAATAATTAACATTAAACAAAATAAGTAAGAATATTTATTAAATCATACTGTAACAATTACAAAATGTTGGCAAACCTGAGATCGTTAAAGAGTTGGAGACAAATCGACAAGGAAGTTGTCACACCTGTTTTCTCATGGATATAGTTTTCATGCTGTTCATTTTATTATAACTCGTCGCTGGGTGGCGCTGGCATGTTTTTGGGTGATGCTGCAATCGGGTCCTTGCCTTATTTAAGAAAATATTTCGCGTTTGGAAATACAATTGGACCGTTAATAATCGATTTGCCCAGACGAAGTTGCGCAGGTCTGCTAGTATTATTACATAGTATAAAACAAAGTCCTCTACCACGTTTGTCTGTCTGTCTGTTCGCAATAAACTCAGAAACTACTGAACGGATTTTCATGCGGTTTTCACCAGTAGATAAAGTGATTCATGGGGAAGATTTAAGTATATAATTTGTCTAAGTTTTTTTTATTGTCAAGGCGAGACAACGTTCGCCGGGTCCGCTAGTAAAATATAATAACAACAATATACATATATAGCACATTATAATTACATTCAGGGGTAATAGAACTACGTATCGGTAGTGGAAGACATCGATATTTGAAAAAAAAAATAATATTATGGCTTCGAAATACATTCGAGAACTTACATTTATGATATATTTATATAACATACACATAATAAATGTTAAATCCGTCAGACTGTGAATAACTAACTTTGAACAATAATCGTGCGACTAATATTACAAAGGGACACTAAAATTCCCTTACGAGTTACCCGAAGTTAGTACAATTAACTTGCCCAAAATTCACAAGAATTACTGCAAAACTTTAATTTATTGAAATATCAACATGAGTTTAGAGTGAATTTGAAGCAAATTATACATATGACTTTCATGTGACATTTACTGTGCAGATGCGCGATATTTTGTAACTAGTTGTAGTGACTTAGATATTTTGTTAACAACCTCAGGGCATTTTGTATTTTAACAGAAAGATTTTACGTCATTGTAATTCGAAAAAAGGCTATGAAAAAGTAAAAGCTTACAAATTTGCAGATATATTACTTTATTATCATTATAATTTAGTTTAATGTATTTAGTATAAAACAAAATCCCCTACCGCGTCTGTCTGCTCGCGACAAACCAGTAGATAAAGTGCTCCTTGAGGAAGGATTACGTATATAATTTGTCAAAGATTTTTTTATAATCAGGGTGGGATAACGTCCCTCGGGCCCGCTAGTATTATATAAGTGTAAATCTTCTAATCTACGTACTACAAAACAAACCTGACATTTATTGTTTTTCTTTTTTTACTACCATTTTTCACAATCTCACAACCTTTTCTAACAACCTTCATACAATCTAATAGGTACTTTATTAGCATATTTTTAATTGTATAGTAATAGTATGTCTGATAGTATAACTCATCGGAAAGGTTGCAAGAATCATTATTATTCTCCATTAAAGAATGTATTTGTTCATAAATCCGTTTAAAATTATTACTTACGATATATAAGAAGCCATTAAATAAATTTTCAAGAGCGTAGACCTACCAGTTCAAACTGTGCAATGTTTAATGTTACTCAGTCTTAGAATTTTCAAAATAGGTTAGTTATAACTGAAATAATTCAAAGCTTAAAATCCTCAGACAATTATTAAAAAATCACTGGAATAAACGCGGACAGCACTTTTTGTATGATTGTCAACAACAGGTTTAATCTTTCCCCTCTTATGAGATAAAGAGCTTTTATAAAAAAAATGCGAGAAACTCAGTATTATTAACAAAGGCTGTTCCTAAATGCATTCAAATAATATGTATTATTTAAATATATAAAATATCTATATATAAAATATAAAATATATATAAAAAAAAATCTGCCCAATTGAAAATAGTACAAAAATTATACGGTGTTATAACAAAAAAGTTAAAAACGTATTGAACCCTGGCTTTAAAAAGGTCTCATATTAAATATACCGCGGTCGCTGAATGTTCGCCATCTTGCTTTTTTGTCTGGCTTTGGTTGCGTTAGGTTAGATTTGTGAAAAAGGACAACACGAACTTGCCTCGGGCGAGCGCGGTGCATTTATTAGGAAACTTTTTTAAACCAAGTATTTAATACGTATTTAACTTTTTGTAATAACACGGATATAGTTTACTAGATTAATTGCAGACTGATTTTATCTTTCGCTTTTACCGATATTTTAAGTCACCAAGTGTTAAATTGTATCACTACTCTTTGCTCATTATAGAAAAGTTAAATTATAGGTAGCTTTTCAAAGTAAAAGGCTCGTCGAAATTGATTCACCCGTTTCGTGGATTAAGCGCTACATACAACGCACACTGCATTTTTATTTTATTTATATGTGTACATTTCATAATAATTGATCCGTTATCGCCCACCACTAGTAATTCAACCACTAACCCCGTGTAAACTCATTCAACAGATATTAACATTTATTTGCTTTACTTTTAGAGGTGGTAGAGCCACGTTGAAGCTATTACCGGTTTCAGCATGAATGGGTCGGCTCGCTCGGGGTAGTACCACCCTCTCACAGAAAACCGACGTGAAGTAACAGTGCTTGCATTGTTGTGTTTCGTACGGATCTAAATCATCCATCTCAGAAACACAAACAAAATGTCATCAGAATCAGTCTAGCCGTTTAGAAGAAGTTCTGTGACAAACACACATCCATCTATACTATAATAATATAATAATAATAATAATAATATTATAAAGAGGTAAAGTTTGTGAGTTTGTGACGTTGTGGCGTTGTAGTGGGTAATCTCAGGAACTACTGGTCCGATTTGAATAATTCATTCAGTGTTATATAGCTCATTCATCGAGAATGATTATAGGCTATATATCATCACGCTAAGGCCAATAGGAGCGGAGCACAGGTGAAAAATGTTTCAAAATCGAGATGTTTTTTTCTTCTTGAGAGCTTCTGCTGCGTGTCAGCGTTAGCCCAGAGTAGTAACTATTACTACGCTGACGAAGTCGCGGGCAGGGGCAGGTTGTATATATAAAGATAGAGACATTACCGTCATAATCAGAATAAAAAAATAAGTCGATTTTCCTAAATAATCCAATTAAGAGCTCATTAACACTAAAATAATTCAATTTATCTTCGCATAATAAATTCATTTTTACACGGAGCAAGGCCTTAAATATTAACATACCATACATTTCCCCTATTTTCGGCAAAGCAAAAAAGTCACTTAATTTTTTTTATTATTTCTTTTCATAACATTAAAGCGATTAAAGAAGAGCCAGCGAGGCGTACAGAATTTATATAGCTACATTAAACGCTTGACACTGAACAGGGAGCCTTTGAGACATTCAGAAATAACGAATTATCTTCTGTGAAATGTATGAAAGACGTTTCATAATTTAGTGGTAAACTAATTATTTACAAGATTCTTACGCTTTACGTAAAAATATTAAACATGAAACACATTCCGAATTAACTATATTCCTCTTCTATACATATAGTAAGAATGTAAACTAAACTTGTCTGTACTTTTCAAATTTATGTGAAAAAATCATTGCACTTGACTAATAAGTAATAAAATATGTTTCAATATTCTTTTAGAAATATCTGTCTGTTTGTTTGAGCGGGTATCACTGCTAAAGTATCGTAGAGCATATCCCCGAGTCACATTTAGTCTTTATTTGATTAAAATCGGTACATCTTAGCAAAAGTTATTGTAATAACAGCGCAAATTATGTACGAGAGTAAACTGGGTAACAACAAATGCATTTCAGCCTCATTAAATTTGCTTACAATTTTTTCATGTCTTCTCCTCGGTGTATCAAATATATTGTTAAAACTTTAAACAACGCAGACTAAGGCGCAGGTATCAACTAGTTAATATAATGTAATCATACTTGTTAATATTCTTGACAGAAACACCATGATATCAAGAGTCAGTAAGGCGACTGTTGTTAAACTAACAATAAACATAAGTACTTATTGCTTTACTAAGTTTTTTATCGTAAAAATGATACGTGAATAATAAAAGTTGTCGACAAAATGTGCCCCAACTTACATTCACACCATATAACAAGCGTAATCCTGAGACGATACACATATTTCTAAGAAACAAATGTTCGGGAAGGAACTTGCCTCATCGATCAAAATGACAGGTTGTTATTTTGTAATCCAAAACGTTGCATATTCCATAATAATTTCGTATACTTATTTATAATACAGAGAAATATGTATATTCTATAGAAAAATTTAATCTATTATTGTATTTCAAATTAATCGATACGTATAATTACTTTTTAAAGCTTTAATCTAAATTAAATTTCTTCAACAAACATGTTTTAACATATAAAATAAAAATATATATTTTTATGAAATCTTGTTTTATGTTAGTAATTGTTTGATTCTTATTAATTTTTTCATTAAATTAATGGACATTAAAATTAGAAATAACAGCTTCCAAAAATAGGTGGACAGCCTTTACATATAAATAAAAGTCAAGTGTCTTTTGTTTGTCCAGGATATCTTCTGAAACTGCTGAACTGATATTCACGAGATATTTAATGACAGAAAAGTTTCCATTATATTATATACGCTACACAATTGAAAACATTAGTTTAGAAAAGTTTAAAATGAATAATAAAATCGGTAAAATGAGTAGAGAAAATAATATGTGGCCATGAAAGATGGCAAGATACAGATAAAGTCTGCGACACGCGGACACGTACAAAGCCGCCCGAGATATATTGTCACCGACAATGTGTTTGTGCAACAAAGCGCGTCGAGCTCAAAGCACGAATAAATATAAGAATTACCAAAGAATTATAGAAGAAACTGGAAACGTATTCCAAAGTCTACCTTTGGGTTATACATCTATTATTCCATTCAAATAATTGAACCGGATAGTTATAGATATCTGCTTAGCCACGTATTTTAAATATACTAAAACTTCTTTATCTTCTCCTAGCGGACCCGTCGGACGTTGTCCCGTCCTGATAATAAAAAAAAATCCTTTTCTCAAATTATATACCAAAATTTTCCTCATTACCCACTTTATCTACTGGCGAAAACCGTATGAAAATCCGTTCAGTAGTTTTTGAGTTTATTGCGAACAAACAGACAGACAGACGCGCTGGGGACTTTGCTTTATACTATGTAATGTTGTATAAACTCGCAAACTCTAATCTCGCCACTCCCTAAACCATTTAGAGCGATTTTTTGTAGACACTATGTAAGAATACATACAACTTTTTTTAATGCTCCCAAATTTATATATGTCATCTCTTCTAAGATTTTCATTGAAATTATATGCTGTAACGGGTAATTTTATATCTACACTAGCTTCTGCTCACGACTTCGTCCGCGTGGAATAGTTACTTTGGACTAACTAACACGCAGCGATATTTGGAAAGTAGATAAAATTCATTCATTAATACATTCAGATGACTTTATTAATCCACTGTTTTTTACATAAGTTGTCACGCGAACGAAGTTGCGGGCACAACTAGTTATTTGTAAAATCGAAAAGATAAAAGTGGTTAATGTGAATTATATTTCGGCGATACATATATCATAAGAGATATTTCTTTAGACATTTTGATATATTTATTACATACCCTGTAAGGTTGTAGCAATGTAAGCGATGGGAAAACATTATTTATTACCTGATTACAAAATACATCGACTTTACTTTATAGAAATATAATATGCAGGCACCATAAACCTTCATAAAGAAACTCCGTGTACGATAGTGAAAACTGTATTAACATCCGTTGCGTAGTAAAGAATAAGGAAATATATGGACGCAAAAAGTGATTTTGTTTTTAATATGTAATGAATTAATATTGATTATTGATGGATGTTGGTCGTTATGAAAGTTACCTATGTGTTCTTAAACGAGATAGTTTTCTATCCATTTTATTATAAGTCTTTCAGGCAGTAAGAGCGCCGAAGGACCAACTCTCTCCCTCACTTCCCGCCTGCCCCCCTTCGCCCTTCGCTTCCCCCTCCCCATCCCCTAAACACAGTCTGGCAACGCACTTGCGATTCCCCTGGTGTTGCTAGTGTTTATGACGGCGGTGATCACTTACCATCAGGTGAGCCGCCTGTTCGTTTGCCACCTATAATATTTAAAAAAAGTCGCAACTAGGTGTACATATTATTGTTGTTACGATTTACATAGGAAATGATATCGCAGACGGTTTCTACTTTCATATATAATTGGTTATAATGACATATAAAAATCCTGGTTACACATTAAAAAGTATTTTAAATAATCATACAATATCATATGACATACAATTATTTGTCACGGTACGATCATTTCAAAGCATCGGAGATATGGGTTGTTGAACGACAGTTTAGAACTAATTTAGATAATCATATCTGAAATTATATCTATAGTATCTATCTAGATATATTTAGTATGTTTTTCACTAAATTACGACCGGAATTAACATATCAACTTTTTATAGCTGCGTTGTGCTACAAAAAATGTTAGTACTATTCAAGTATATATAATAAGAGACCCACTGCTGGGCAAAACGCCGTTTCTTGAGAAAAGGAATGGGTATAGTCCCTAAGCAAGTCCACGACATATTTACAATTTCAAATTCCGAGACATTCAAATTTCTTTATTTTAAATTTAGCAATCCGATCTTCTAGGTTATTGGTGCCATTGTCGAGTAGGTAATAAATAATATTACAAGTCACTTGTGATCATTTCAGTATTCGGACTAGATGATGGCTCCCTTCTTAGAACTTTCCAGGGAGTTTTTGTGGCTTGTCAGAATTCATGCTCCGTGGTATTATCTCCCATCCAATTCACTTGTGTACAATAACCGAGCTATATTATGTAAAATACCAGCAATATCACAACATATAGAGCCAAGATTATGATTAAATTATAAAATCCACTACATGGCATTCCAAGACCCCGCCAAATACTCCACAAGATTTCCTTCGCTGTCAGCTGACAGTGTTACCAGTTTACATTAACAAATGTACTTTAACTCCGAAAAACTTGCGGATGTCTAATCATTTACGTATAATACCATTTTCACTCTTTCTCATTCTCACATTACCAAAATAATGGAGAGCTTACGCGCATTAAGTTAAGGAGAACACATACAGTAAACTACATACAGTAACTAACGTGTCTGTACTTTTTTATTTTCGTGAATAAAATGTTGCATGTGTCTAGGAATAAGTAATAGAATACATTTCAATCATTTTTGAAAATGTCTGTCTCTCTGTCTGTCTGTCGGTTTGTATGATCACGCATCACTGCTTAAAGTACAGGGTTCACAATAAAACCTCAAATCACAAATCATAAAGCATATCTTCGGGAGTAACATAGTCTTTGCTTTACTAAAATCGGTCTACTCTATCAAAAGTTATTGCAATTCGAATGACGGCTCGAGTTAAGTACGAGAGAAGAGTACTAATCTATACTAATATTATAAAACTTATTTGTTTGGTTGAACGCGCTAATCTTACGAACTACTGGTCCGATTTGAAAAATTATATCAGTGTTAGATAAACCATTTATCGAGGAAGGCTGTAGCCTAACATATCATCACGCTGAGACCCATAGGAGATGAGCACCAATGAAGAATGTTTCAAAATCGGGTTTTTCTTTCGTTTTAAGAGCCTCCGCGGCGTGTTAGTTATCCCAAAGGAACTATTCCACGCGGACGAAGTCACGGGCAGAAGCTAGTATAATAATAATTGATAATATAATTTCGTAACTTCTTTGTAATGATTTTTTTTTTATTAATGTTCAACTCCTTTAGAAAACCTTAATGACATGTAGTCTAGATATAAATTGATTCAATAGTTTTCAAGTGATGCGCATTGAACCATAATAAAATGATGATTTTAATGCATCTATTCAGATTTAACTATATATAACACAAAATGATTCTAATGTTTTATCTTAATATAAATCTCGTTATTTGAACTTAAATTATCGTTATTTTAGTGTCAGTTGACCTTCGAAAGCAACGGAACCATTTAATGTTGAAATAAACCAAAAAATTACATAACAAGCTAGATTTACGTTATCTCAAACATAGCTTCGATTAAGTAGGTTGAAAAAAACGATTTGGCCCGACGAGATTCAATTACTGTTCGGGCTTTATTGTCCCTCGATTTATAAAAAAAATGCTTCTCCGCTTATTTTTACAAAATCCCCCTGATATATTATTACTAAATCTACCTACAGATTTCGACTTCATTTTTATTATCCGAGGGTTATAATTAATTTTAATTTTGATATATAATTCGTCATTTTTTATTATGTTATTTAGTAACGAATTTGTTTTTAAAGATTTAGTCGTTTTTATAAGCTTAGTGTATCACCATTTTCGACAACAACTGAGATTAACTTAGATATCAGTCAATAAATTAATAACAAACCTATACTGATCTATTTTTAAATCTTTGTCATTTTTTTTTTTGTATTTTTTATTGTCGCTTTTCAGTGCGGTGATAAAAATTTAACGTGCATTTTTGTTGCATACGTTAATTAACAAAAAATGTTGTTCAGCAAATGAATTTGGCGTTAGCATGAAGTTGGGTAGGAAACTCCACGGCCGTGTCATTAATTCATTCATTTACATTCATATGTCATCGTTCAATCATCTCAACAGGAATGTAAAAAGTACACAAATAAATCTATATATATAATAAGAATTTATACTTAACGTGTCTGTACATTTTAGATTTTTGTGAAAAAACTTATTGCAGGTGTCTTGGTATAAGTAGTAAAATTTCAATCATTTTTACAAATGTCTTTCTGTCTGTTTGTATGAACACGCATCACTTCTAAAGTACTGCGATTACGATAAAATCATAAAGCATATCCTCGAGTAACATATAGTCTTAGTTTCATTAAAATCGGACCACTCTATCAAAAGTTATTGTAATGTTAATGAGAACCCGTTCTGAAGAGCTATTTTATTTAAACCCTTCCTCTCCATTTCATACCCGAACCACGCGCGCTGGGCTTCGGAACCATAGTTTTACGGTAAATCCTATCTGGGCACGAACTAAAAAGTTCGCAACTTCTTATCTCTGCCGTACCGTGAAGCTATGGAACAATCTCCCGGCCAATGTGTTCCCTCCTTCCTATAATATGGGATCCTTCAAGCGTAACGTGAAGAGACATTTATGCAAGCCGGCATGACAGCGGCGACCGGTGAGGGATGAGGGATAGCATGTCTCTCGGTAGTCGCCGTTGTTTTTGGACTATACTGTGCTCACCATCAGGCACAGTAAAGTCACTTTGCTGAGCTACGATAAAAAAAAAAAAGAACCCGACTTAAGTACGGAAAAAAAGTAGATAAATAGATTGACTTATTTTATTAATCATTGATTCTCTACATTAGGTTCGACGCGGACAGAGTCGCGGGTACAGCTAGTTACTTATATACAAATTTTACACAACATGTGAGTTTGTACGTAAACTTCGACGCTAACACTTTTTTCTGTATATACCTGTAAAACCAAAGTTATCGGAAAACATGAATCAAAGTTAACAGGCACTCGCAACCTACTCGGAAATTTATCTACAAATTATATAATCATTATAATCAACGAATAGAGATTAGCGATAGCTTCATATTTATCTTATCAGCATGCAGATTTACCTACGCTACTCGTATAAGGTAATCCCCGACGGATTCGTTACCTACTTACAATTTAATATTCTTCACACCCACTAATTTTATTAAACCCCACACATTCTAAGTTCGTTCTAATATTAATCACAATTTTATTCTATGGAACTTTGATATAAGGCTTAATTCTGTTCGTTATACTCTTGAAAGATGTTATTTATTTTACCAGATGTGTGAACAGTATATTTTTAAATGTCAATTAAAGGGTAACTTTTGGTACTCAACGTTATTTTTAAACCGTTGATTTTATTTGATAACACCTATGTATATCTGCTAAGCATTGAAATGAAAGAAATCTCAGCATAGTTGTGTGGCAATGGTTAATTTCATGACACTGTGAAAAGTGCTAAAAATTATCACTGGTATTTCACAGATGACAAATGAAAACACGTTATTTTTAAAAGAAAAGAATTTTTTTAATTGTCCATTATGATCGTATACTGAAGCTAAAACAAATGAACTAAAGGCCGATATTCTTTTAAACTACTACGGTGTTAATACAAAAAACTTAAAAACTTGCTTTAAAATGGTTTCGAATTAAATGCACCGCGCTCGCCCGAGACAAGTTCGCGTTATCCTTTTTCGCAAGTCTAACGTAACGCAACTAAAGCGAGACAAAAAAACAAGATGGCGAACATCAGCGACCGCGGTGCATTTAATTCGAAACCTTTTTAAAGCAAGTATTCAATACGTATTTAACTTTTTTGTAATAACACCGCTAGAGTCGTATTCTAATATCAAAAGTGGAATGAAAAGGACTTCCCTTTTTAATTACATATAGTTATTATATAAATTTAGAATGATTTAATATACAAAAATAACAGTGGTTATGGAAATGTTCCATACTTTTCGTATTTAATTAGCTCAATATTTAGCAGCTAAAATAAACAGAAATAGACTAAAGATAAAAAAATAAACACACACGCAATAACTGAGAAAATAACACTTCCTTGTAATCTGTTACGTATTTTTTTATTAGTACTTTACATGAATTAGGATAAGAGATAAAATATATATAATCCTCTAAACAGATTACTTTCCACAATAAATTTACTTTCATGGAATTCAAAGAGGATTTTATTTAGAACTAGCATAATATCACTTAAATGTTTCAAATGGTTAAAAACTAAAACGGTGGAAATGTTTGTGTGGATTCATAATTTGAATACAGAGATTTACGCGTATATCTGTTATGACCCAAAGAATAGCTACACGTATAAAGGTGTTAGAAGATAATATGAAATGTGACTTTTGTGAAATTTAATAAAATATTGCATTCCTTTCCAGTACCGACAGACCACTTTCAGAGTGACTTTAAAATACATGACTGTAATGATAGTATAGAAAGAAACTCTAATATATTTTATTTTCTTTCACGTGAGTTTAATTAAAAGTAATAAGAAAAATGTGAAATTAAATACGCGGTTATACCGTGGTTGCTTCATGATGTAGGCGTTCACAGATCGGCCCGTTCCCTTAACGCTCGGTTTTCTTCCGATAGCCAATTTGTTTTCCGTTACAATACTCCGCACCGCGTCGCACGGCTCTCGCACGTTATTACTTCGTTCACAGCGTACTTTAAAAGGCCGGCAATGCACTTGCGACTCCCCTGGTGTTACTAGTATATATGGACGGCGGTGATCACTTACCATTAGGTGACTCACATGTTCGTTTACCTCCTATGATATAAAAAAAAAATGTGTGCGTGTACTAGTGTACACACGTAAGAAGTGAAACTTGTTTAAGGCCTTATTTTTCGCAAAATGATCTATATGCAACTTTCCAGAAATTGGTTAAAAAAAAACAAAAAAAAAAAAAAAAAAAAAAAAAAAAAAAAAAAAAAAAAAAAAAAAAAAAAAAAAAAAAAAAAAAAAAAAAAAAAAAAAAAAAAAAAAAAAAAAAAAAAAACCAAAAAAAAACCCTTTCTTTCTTTATGGCAAACAATTTCATTAATATATTAAAAAATAAAGTTAAATTAGATAAAATTAGATAAAAATTAAACAAAAGGATTTTATTAACATAGACATGAATACAAAAAAGATGGCGCGTAACGGAAAAATGTGACGGTAAATTTTTTCCAACGCCGATAAAGAAGTTTCACTTCAAAAAATGTTGACTTGCATTTCATATGTTAATTGCTGCGCTCTTAAGCACTATAGCGTATTGTTACTAATCTATACCCTAGCTTAATAAGTAAATTATAAAATGCAAAAAGAACTATGAATCATATCTAAGTATTAGTTTTAGAGATAACGTTCATATATACAGTAAAGTTTAAACTTTAAATCTTAACTTCCTTTGCCTTTGTTATATCTTGGATTTAAATAAGCACAATTAGCATAATGACTGTCCTAGTTAAGTATGCAAATTAGGAACGCTATAGACAGCCGCAGCATTTCAAATACACGATGCAAACATGCGCGTAAATGAAGCTGGGAACAACGATATAACAAAGCTTTAACTTGGGACTTAACGAGTTGCACAAATATGGTTATAGCATTATCGACAAGATATTGCGTAAACAAACAAGCGCATATTATGCAGCTCCATGCGAAATACAATAAGTGGCACGCTTAGACACGTCGCGTTCTGGTATCCAGTACATATCCAGTGTTCAAACAGAGTAATATCCTACTAACTCCCAAATATGTAATCAGCAGGTACAGTGCAGTCATCCGAGCCGAGCCTGAGGAGATGGGTCGGGGGACTCATCTCCTCATTGCACAGGTGAGGCTGACGAGGGGAGACGACTGGTCGTGTATCCAGTAGTCTCTCTATAGTAGGACGAAGCCTGGCGTTTACTCGTCAGGCTGCCGCAAGGGCGGTTTCTTAGGAAGACAGCAGGTCCACTCTCTCCCCCGAGAGGGTGGCGTATCCATAAAGGATTTCCCCACGTAAATAAAAAAAAAGGCACAGTGCAGTCTTTAAAGTCGTACTTTGAAAATGGAACGTTTGCTATCAAACATCGAAAACATATTGTAATGGAAATTTTTAAAGTTAAATTTAAACATTATTTAGCTGTTATCATTGGGTACTTTAAAATTTATTCTATGTCAGAATTTAAATAAGTTCACACTTTTATTTAGAAAATCTATATATACTGATCCACTATTATTCTAAAATTCAAAAATATTTATAACCAAACAGAAGATTGTACAGAGCGAAAACAGTGGCCGTGTTATTACAAAAAAGTTAAATACGTATTGAATACTTGCTTTGAAAAAGTTTGGATACTTCCGTATTAAATGCACCGTGCTTGCCGACGGCGGCCGCGGTAAGATCGTATTATTCTTTTTCACAAGTGTAACCTAACCTAACCAAACGGAGATAGATAAGCAAGATGTCGAACGTTTGGTGAGTGCGGTGCATTTAATACGTAAGTATGCATACTTTTCTAAAGCAAGTGTTCAATACGTAATTAACTTTTTTGTAATAACACCCTGGAAGTTTTATTCTAGTACACGTTAGTCTTTTGGCCGTTCTGAGTGTAGGTAACCGTAAGTTCGATCTTTCGCGGAATATAGTCAAGAGTTAAATACAAAACAAAATTTAAACATTATTATAGGTATCTAATATTGGCATTTATTTATATTTAAGTCGTCTCGATGTTATATATATCTTGTTCCATACATCTTCTATACATATAATAAAAATGTAAATCTAACGTGTCTGTACTTTTTCGATTTTCGTGAAAGAAAATTGTTGCACGTGTTTAGAAATAAGTAATAAAATACATTTCAATCATTTTTAGAAATGTCTATCTGTCTGTCTGTCTGTTTGTATGAACACGCATCACTGCTAAAGTACTCAGTTCACAATAAAACACTAAGAAATTTATAAAGCATATTTTCGAGAACAACTTAATTTTTGTTTTATCAAAATCGGGCCACTCTATCAAAAGTTATTGTAATTTGTTCGACGGTTCGGGGAAAGTGCGAGAGAAGAGTAATAATCTATACTATTATTATAAAACTGGAAGGTTTGTTTGTTTGCTTGAACACGCTAATTTCAGGAACTACGTGTCAGATTTGAAAAATTCTTTCAGTGTGAGATAGCACATTTATCGAGGAAGACTATATATCATCACACTAAGACCCAATAGCAGTGGAGCATCGATGAAAAATGTTTCAAAATCGGGTTTTTTTCCTTTTGAGAGCTTCCGCTGCGTGTTAGTTAGTCCAAAGTAACTATTCCACGCGGACGAAGTCGCGGACAGGAGCTAGTATATAATATAATACAAATTTATACCTTTGTACATTTATACATTTGTGTTCTTCGCAACTGTATTCAGAGTGATCAAAAGGTTTAGCGCGGAGTATACATACAGCTTTTCGTAAATTAATTCAGTAAATTTGATTATATCGTTGTCGATACCAGTGCTTACACGACAGGTTGATGATATTACCGGCGATATTAAAAATAACATAGCTATATAAATAGCATTGTTGAGAATGATAGCGCCGGCTTCCTATTACAGCTAAATTATCTATGTATTATACATGTAACTATAGATAAACCAAATATTGAAAACTGGAGTATCCAGAAACATAATTTATTATTCCTATATTATCAAGGACTCACTCATCATTAGAAAATGCACATGAGACCACGACAATGTAATTAGTTGTATTAATAATTAACTTTAGCTCGTGGCTTCGTTCGCGTAAATGTAAATTTGAAAATAAATTACAGTTCATATTACTCGCTGATATTGTAGCTTTATATAGGTGATGGCTACTTATCTTTATAGTAAAACAATCGAAATAATTGAATCATAGTAGTCAGGTGAAGCTGTAAAGGCTTATCAGTCAACCGCGAACAGTCAGGTCGTATAATTTTGTTTTTAATATTGCCTATATTAAGTAATTCATTATACATTGGTAGATACTTTATTCTCTTCTCTGTATACAGGAAAAATCGATTTCCACTAGATTTTTTTTTATATACATAGTATCAGAAAGTTAACTGAACTTCCACAATATCTAAGAATAGTTAATTAGTAAGAATAAAAGAGGATATACCATGGAAAGCATAAATCGGTGTAAATCTATAATAATTTATCGGATATTCGACTAATTTCAGCTGGATAGGGTTTTGTCAACAGATCGGTTGAATGCTTGCGATCCGATAACATTAATCACGCGTTCAATTGACAGATACGTAGCCAGTGACTACATTGTGGTCCAAACTTAGTCAAACTTTTACATATATTTGCGGTAATAAATAAAAAAAAATAATAAAAGTCATTTTCCGAGTATGTGTATGTAACCGCATCACTTCCAAACAACTGCACCTATTTAAGTAATACATTTTTTGTTGTGTTTGCAATTGTCAAGACAATATTTGTATGAAAGAATATCTTTCAAGAGTAGTACTGAAAAGCGGAACATTTCGGTTAAAAAATCACGATATAATAAGTGACTGAGTAAGTGAAAAAAGCAAACAATAGGGAAATCTTCTAAAATATTGACAGTTGACAATTTAGATTTTTACAGTTACAGTTTTATTCAGTAAATGGCTTTAATGTAAAGGAAAATCATAAAAAAAAAGTAAATAAGTTTCATCGTCTTCGTTAGCGCAACCGTGTGAAATTGGGGTGGACAGTTACTTTATAATAGAACATTAGTCATTGCTCTTTTTAATTTTAACAGCGAGGTTATGTGAAAATTTTCAAACATTTATAATATTAACTTTTAACAGAGCGGTGACGTTTAAAGTAGAATTCAGTTCTTCTCTTGCGGTTTTGTAGGTACTAAGCAATAACTTGGTTTATATTAATAGCATGAAATAAAATGACGTGTCTTTTTAATTTTCATATTTCTTCAAGTCTGTTTCGGTAACGATTTCATTTATTAAACAAACAAGTATTATGTGATATAAATATAAGACATGTCTGTATTTATAAATTAGGCAATTTGTAAACGATTGATGTTGTGGTCATTGGTATTAACAAAGTATTTTTTTTATCACAAGAGAAAAATAATAAAGTAACTTAAAATCTCAGTCTATTTAAAAGTATTTGCATTTAGTTTATTATAGATAATTATTCTTCTTATTATGTGAGGTAATAATACATATGCATAACTATTAAATATCGATTATAAGAAGTAGCGGTAGGCATTACTAGTGGGTCAGTATCCACCATATGACAAACTTGCGTACATCCCTGTGTAAGCATTTTGTTTGAAATAAGGTCGAAATTATTGATGTGCGTCCATGTGTGAGTGTGTGTTTTGTGCGATAAAACAGATTTTAGAAAACTGGTTAAGTCAACATATAATATCATACATTTGAATATAAGCTATTATTAAATTGCAATAAAAGACTAGTATGTTTTATTGAAATAATAATTGAAAAATAAGAATTTTGTACAGAATTAAGAAAACGATACGTATTATAATCCTTACTAATAATATAAACGCGGTATCACCGGTACAGGAAAGGACATAGGATACCTTTCATCCTGCAAAAAAAAAGTGTTGCACCGGAAGGCTACGATAATTAACGCAAAAGAATCCTCCAGAAAAAACTAATAATCTTCTATACATATAATCATTACATAGTATAAAACAAAGTCCCCTATCGCGTCTGTCTGTTCGCGATAAACTCAAAAACTACCGAACGGATTTTCTTGCGGTTTTCACCAATGGGTAAAGTGATTCATGAGGAAGGTTTTGGTGTATAATTTGTCAAGGACTTTTTTATAATCAGAGCGGGACAACGTCTGCCGGGCTCGTTAGTAAAAATATAAATGTCTTTACTTTTAGTTTTTTGTAAAAAAAAAATTGCAGGTGTCTTGCAATAAGTAATAAAACACATTTCGATCATTTTTAGAAATGTCTGTCTGTTCGTATAAACACGCAACACTGTTAAAGTACTGCGTACATGATAAAGCATCACCAAGAAAATCATGAAGCATATCCTCGAATAACATTTAGTCTCGGTTTCATTAGAATCGGTTCACTCTATCAAAGGTTATTGTAATTTTAATGACGTCGCGACTTAAGTACGAGAGAAGTAGATATGTAAATGGACTTAATACATTCAGATGATTTTATTAGGCACTGTTTTTTTACATTAAGTTCCATGTAATATATAAAAATGTATGCCCACATTTAAAATATTCTTAATCGACAAACAAATTTTCTTAGGCGTTAATATAAGTTTTCATCATAAATACGTAAACATCGTGAGGTAAAGTGATACAAAATAATTACAAAACCTAAAACGAAGGCTTCGGTTATCAAAGTTAACAGAAAACTTTGTTTAAGAAGAGACGAAATTTGAGTTGATAATTTCTTAACTTAAATCCTTGTCATTCTTTTGAGATAACAATTAGTTAAATGTTAGAATACGAGCGGTATAGCAAATATTATTTTGCGTTTAGTAAGAATTAAAACCAATTTAAAATATGAATCGTATATTAATGAGGCGAATAGTAATACTTTGGAAAGTTTATTTGCGATATAGGTTCGAATCCTTCAATAAACTTGTGTTTGCGGTGAAAGAATAACATCGTATAAGAGTTGTGTTGAGCATTTTCTAAGACTGTCTAGATAGCACCATTGAGATCTGTCCTCGAGTACATAGAAACGTGTTTTAGGGGCTACACTCGACGACTCAGTTTACATACAGTAGAGCGTGGTACAGTCTTAGACCACATTGTCACTTAATAGTTTTACATTGTGACTGACTTTGTTGTTATTTGAAAAATCTTTGAAGGGGTATTTTGAAATTGTTTGATATTCTATGTATGAAGAAGAAAATAGTGACTGAATTTTTGGTGTCAATTAAGTAAATATTTAGAAAATCTATACTTCTATATTAGTATTATAAAGCTGAAGATTTTGTTTGTTTGAACACGCTGATCACAGGAACTACTGGTCCGATTTGAAAAAATCCTTCAGTGTTAGATGGATCATTTATCAAAGGATGCTACATATGGCTATATATCATCACGCTAAAAGCAATAGGAATGGAGCAGCAATGAAGAATATTTTACAATCGGATTTTTTTTCCATTTGAGAGCTTCCGTTGCGTGTTACGTGTTAGCCCAAAGTAACTATTCCACGCAGACGAAGTCGCGGGCAGAAGCTAGTATTCTATAAAATTACGAAATATTTGTAATGTTTCGTTCGTGTTACGTGAAACGTTTAAGCACTGGAGAATATTTATGTGTATGTATAATTTATTAACTACAAAGTATAAAGACTAAGTTTGGGAATCACGTCGAGTTTTTGGATTATTATATTAAAGAGCTGTTGGCCATGAAGCTGAACCATTTATTTTTATTGATATTGTTTCGTATTTGAATAAATATAGTTGTGATAATGATTTCGAAATCGTTGATTTATCCAATTACAGTATGAATGAAATAATACATTATGTGTGAAATAAATACTTAATTGTTAGGGAACATCGGACTGATTAATCCTCGAAATGAATTAGAATACTAATACAATTTGAAAAATAAGAAAGTTGAAGAAGAAAGGCTTTAGACCTGCACTGAGTAAACAGACTTTGTCGTAATAATATTAAACTGTGATGTTATCTATGTTTATACTTATATGCTATGTATATTCTCAATATATTATTGCATTTAATCTCTGCTGTACTTACAACACAGTACTTATCCCCTTTGGTGATTTATTTATGTTGACATGTTGATATTTTAAATTACTCTACGTTGTTACACTGAATATTTGGCATTAAGTTTAATACGTGTATTTGTCACACGTGACATTGGCGAAATTGCCTACAAAGGCAGAGGACATACCGAAAAAAAAATTGTAACTTATTCAGAAAATGGTTATCGAGTGGTCGAAATTCGACTATAATAAAACGTACAACCTTTTTTCTTCACATCTTAGTATATAGACATTATCATGTAGTATAGAAGTACGAAGAATAGAAACATAAATAAAGGGTTCGACTTATCGATGGTATGGATAAAAACAGTGTCCATTTTTATTAATAACACATGTCTATAGCCAATAAATAAAAAAATGTCGGTTGATAGACAGCGGAGGAAAAATACTTGTCAATGTTTTGTTCCTCACTTATTTGTATTTATAAATACGAAGAAATAACATTCACTATTATTTGAGAATACATTTAACATGTGAACCTTTGTTTATAGAAAATTTTAACAATATAAACGACGGTGAAATATCTCCTTTCTCTTGAACGCCTCTGAAGCGAATCTGAGCCATTTAACTTTCCACAAAGGTGCACTTTGAATTCTGTGAAGGCACTTTATATCGTCAACAATACCATCTTAATGTGTATCGGGACAGATCGACCTCGAAATAGGAACGTACCAATACACCTCCATGATGGAAATCGAGTCATTTTTACGACAATCGAGTCTTTAATGCTTTCCTTAAAATTCATAGACCTATTGAAAACTTGCTACACACATTTCCTCATATCTATTTTTATATTCTTATAGTCAATTTAAGTTGAGTTACAAACTTGTGATCTTTATAATACCTGATGTTAAATTATGAAGTGTTGAAAATTGTAACACATCTTGTTTTGAAATGGCATATATAATATTTATCACAATGCAGCAATGGTTACCAAACGAAAGATTAACAACTTAGTAGGTAGCTAATAACATTTGAATTTATTGTAGGATCTCCTTTGACTAATACTGGAAATTAGAATTTAATCTGACGAATATACGTACGTAAAACTATAGTCCATTTACCAGGAGAAGGTATGGACTTCTTTCGTGTATTTTATAGTTCTATATTTTACAATTACGAGACTACTTATCAAGTGTTCGGTTTTTCTCATGCTGATTTTCTTAACCGAAACTCGCCTGTTAAATGTAATTCAGTTAATTTATTCGAATTGGAAAAAAACATTTATTAATTCCAAGGCTAATTAGGAGACGTCAAAACCTATCTTCAACGGACTATCATACCTCATTGCGTACTATAATATGAAGAAATCGATTTTCTTCTTAACGGACTAGAAAAATATCAATTATAATTCAGACAGCAAATATAAATACAGTGTTACTCTTTCTACTTAGTATCTTCGTAACCAGAATGAGAAAGAAGCAAATCATTTTAATGGTGTGGCCATTTAGATTGGAAAAATTAGAAGCATAACGTTATGTATAATCTCTCTTCACACTGGCATATAAAATCTACGCCAATATAACAACGACAACAATATAACATAAGCAGAATTACTTTTCTATAACTGTCTAATTTACTTTTTTTATCAATCCCGTCTTTACCATAGTCATAAATAATATGACATGGTATGACACGATTCGGAAATTCCTTGTGCTTCCCATGTAAAAATAATTGAATCGAATGATCCACTCCGCCCCTAGCAATTGTTTTTGAAACAAACTGAAGCGGGTCCCTTGCTTAATTGGTAACTGCATCATTAAAATCGACGAAATAATTTCAAGTTTAACCTTCTTTGCTTTTAAAAATACTTAGAAACCCTTTCTTACAATCATAACCTTTTTGGATAAGTAATAACGATGTTCAAATTTTTATTCTACGAATACAAAGAAATTACGATTAAAAATAATACAGTTTAATATTAGATTGCCGTGAATACTGTATCTGAAATATTTAGATGATAAGCAGTATTGTCATTTCCTTTACCACATAGCTCTTAAATCAATATTATTGTTAATCTCGTTTGCTTTTTCTCTTTTCCTTAGTTGTTTTGTTAAGAGATTCTCCATTTTATGTTACGTTAAATGCTCTCACTGAAATAGTAGGAATAATGGGTAGCTATTTATTCTAATTTTTGTGGGCTCTCTCTACAGTTAGTAAAATTTATGTTCCTTTTAGTGTTACTGTTTGTAATTGGAGTAATGTTGGTATCAGTTTATTTCGTAGACTAAAAAGATTTAAATAACGAATAATTAAGAAGTTATTTTATTTTAAATCGTCTATTATGGGTATAATACATCATGCATGAAAATATTAGGATTGAGTCCATATTGGAAAGTATTTTAACCACTGTTGTTGTTTATGCGTAGGTACTACAAATCGTATTGCGAAAGTTTAGAAAAGTTAAAAGTTGCAATTCATTAAAATATGATAACAAATCTTCAAGTAAGAATATGTTATTTGTTAATAAGGAAGATCAATAATGTTCTGAATAAGCTATCAACTACGATATACGAAATACTTGAGATATATTATGTAAAGACTTAGGTAATTAGCTAAAAATAAAAATTAAATGAATATATATAGGTGTAATAGGTAATAAAATAGGTGTTATGTCTGCATTAAAAAACAATTATACGCAACGTTTAACGTTACTAGTGAATAGGTAAACAAATATTTTCTTGTTCCAGGATGGTCCGAGCAAGCTGCCTGTTGATGAGCTGCGTGCTCTTTGCCCTTCTACTCGTCGTAACCACCTTCGCTTATCCGAGGTAGTTGTACCATTAGCAAAAGTATAATATAGCAATCTCTTTCTTCAATATTGACCTTATTACTTCACATATCGCAAGGCTATTTACGTCAGTATGAAATTTAAATTTTGAATACAAGCCCAATAGCTCTTTATCTTGATGTTTTTGGCTGGATCTTAGTATGTAGTGGTTTTTATATTGTATTCATAAACTTGCATTATTTGACTTTATATTTCATAATATTAGTGGCATTTTACGTAATAAATTTCAGTCATTGTGTACAAGTGATGTGCGTAAATAATAATACCACGGAGAATTAATTCTTAGACGTCACAAAAACTTCCTGGAAAATTCTAAGGACGGGCCACCATTCTGTTAGAACATCGAAATTATCACAAGAAATTTGTAATATTATTATCTATTACAATGGCTTTAATACTCTAGAAGATTGGTTGACAAAAAATAAGCTTCATCTTCGTTACATAATGTATTGAGACTAACAAATATTGAATTTTATTATATTTAATTTTGTGTAAGTCCAGTGAATTTTTGGATGCAAACCTGAAACAATTTTTGCCAAGTCAAAACTCATTCTCTGTAATAATAATATATTTCAATTCCAGTCCAAGCAACTACTACAGTAACGAAGGGCCCTATGAACCTGAAGAGATTGTAGACATGCTGAACCGCCTCAACAACATCATGCAGATTGAACGCAAAATGGAAAAGTTAGTATTTTCTTAACACTTCCCCATATTCAGTCTTTTGGTCATGTCGACCTTTTTCTGATCCCAATAAACATGGACGTTTTTTTTTTTCAATTTTGTTATTTTTATACAAATATGTTCGAAATTGGAAATCTAATGGGATAGAGGGGCGGTCGCAATTTGATACGAATTGCTTCCCTTCTCCTTGACACGTTGCATTGAGCATTGTATAAGGTCACAAAGATTCGTTACTCATGACTTAGGCAAGTCAGAAACTCTTGGGTAATTTCAAAGTCCAAAATGCTTTGAGATTAATAATCACATACTTTACAAAACTATCATACGATTTGATAGCAGACTCTTTTTCCATCAAGCCGAAAAGATCGAAATGACATATACGAAGAGAGTTACAAAGTATTATATGCCCTAGTGTCTTCGTATTAAATCTGAAGCATTCTTGGACCAGATTTTCAAACATGGGTTATCATACGGGTTAAGACCTATGCAGTAGGTTACATTTAAGAATGGAAAAAAAAATAACACAGCTGAATTACCCGAGGAATGTGATAAATCTAATGAGAACTGGGTTTTTAACCCACTCCAAGGATTTTAACACTCGTAGTTACCCATCTCTAGATCCTAATTCGAATAAACTTTTAGAATATTTTGTTGACTGCTCAATTGCTCAAGCTCATAAAGCTCCATATTTACCCTTTCCCTTACCCTGGAGCTAGTTTTGAAATTAAATCGGCTGAGTGCCTTAACCGCTCGCCTTAGTATTCCGGTGAAGCTGTTAAGGCCGTACTAGGTAAATAGCCTAGTCAGTTCGAAAAAAAAACCTTCCCCTTAAATAGTTTAGTATAAACTATTATTACTTTCAGATATTTACTGAAAATAACAATCTAATATAAAACGCTGCTTTTGGAATATGTTATTAGAAAACTTTTTTTATTTCAATATTCAAATATAATAAATTAATATATTTTTTTATCCTCAGCTACAAAGATGCCATTACCAGGTGGGTTTTTATAAATATTTCTAACCTTAGTATTTATTTAGCGACATGTATAGACATAATAGATCAATATATTATGCCTTTATTAATTATAAATGCCTTTGTAAATGAGTCTAATTCATATCGTATCTTCCTTTTGTGTTGTAATTTTACTAATGTATGCAGTCTCGTAGCATCCTCTGTTTTATTTTATTAGCTTTAGCATTACGTTTTGTAACAATGAAAACATATTTCTTAATTTTGCGTAATTCTTAATTATAATTATTAGAAACTTTAACAATGTCAACGTTTAAATTATTATAACTTAGAATTAAACGCTTTAATTCAACTGTAATCTATGCATATAATAAGAATGTAAATTTAACGAGTCTGTACTTTTTCGATTTTCGAGAAAAAAATTGTTGCAGGTCTAGGAATACGTAATAGAAAACATTTCAATCATTTTTAGAAATGTCTGTCTGACTGTCTGTTTGTATGAACACGCATCACTGCTAAAATACTGGGTTCACAATAAAATCGTAAAACATATCCTCAGGAGTAACTTAGTGTTTGTTTCATTAAAATCGGTCCACTCTATCAAAAGTTACTGTAGTTTTAATGGAGACGCGGCGTAAGTACGAGAGAAAAGTAGACAAGTAAATGGACTTAATACATTCAAATGACTTTATTAATCACTGTTTTTACATAAGCTTCCACGCGGATGAAATCGCGGGCACAGCTAGTTATTAATATTCTCATTAATTTGCATCGATCAAATGAAAAGTATTAAATATATTCTATAGCTTTGTCACAATTCTGTACAATTATTAATATTTTTGATGAAATTTTGTTGTATAAAGAATTTTATTACACTCCAGCAACAACAGTAATTGTTTCTAACACCGTATAAAATTGGAAACTGCCAAAGAATTTCCAACTTTGAAAGCAATGTATTTCACTTTATTCTCTATTGTTTCGTTTATCTTTTATATGTTGTATATAATCTTATTATATTGTTTTCACGTCTTGTTCGGTCGTTTGTTTACTGTTGTTAACAAAATTTAACTTCGCTGTATTACTGCTCTTCTTCGTTTCGTCTGAATAATTTTGAACTTCATTTATTTTACATCACATATCACGATATGTATATTCACGTGAAGGTTTCTTAAAGTTTTCTTTTAATCAACTGAATTGTTTTTGTATCCAATTGAATTATAAATAAGGATTATTGATATTTTACGGCTAAATAGCAATGATAGCTCATGGGATTGAATCCTATGAGTAAATACATTGTGACGCAACGATACCACGGTGGTACGGCTTATTCTAAAACCGGCTGGCTAGCTATTGAAAAACAAGTTGAAAATCTGACGGCTCCTACAAGTTTAGCGAGCTTACTATTTTAAAGAACATTTTTATATAACATCAAGTGATATTGCGATCAAAGGCTAAAACCTATAGAGCAGGGGTGCTCAAAACTTGAACTGTTGGTGATCCACCTCAATATTGTTAGACTACAATCGATTGACTCTGAAAGGCTGCAAGTATATGTGATGTAGGATTGTCGTCTAGGTATGTGCAGGTAACTCCAGCTAAAAACGATAAAAGAAAATGATGAGGGGGTTATTCTGGTCTAATTGTGGATCAAATAAATTCTACTTGTTTATTCATTACATTTTGTTTTGGTTACCTACCTACTAAAACAAAATCTTTCAACAGTTTTATATTGGTAAGTTTTTCTTGAGATTGTCTCAAACAACACTCGACCGTTTGAGCAGCCCTGCTATAGTGTATAAAAGTACAATTCTTATGAGTGTTTAATCATTTTCCAGTGAGAAACGTGCTCTCGATCTCGGACTTAGCCGCGGCTACTCCGGCACCCTGCAAGCCAAACACCTCATGGGAATCGCTGCTGCCAACTTCGCCGGCGGCCCTGGCAGAAGGCGACGTGATGCCCACTAAGCACCATACGTATAATCTATCCACTTTTTCACTAAGATTGACATAACAGCAATATTCTAGTCATTAATTAGGTAAAAGTTTACGACATTAAGCAGCTTTACTATCGGCTGGCTATCATAATGTCACCCATAGAATGTATTCTCACCTTTTCCAGACTATTTACGCTTAAAATGAATTGTATCGCATTGATTATTTAACTTAGACATATAGTAGATAATGGGACAATGATTTCTCGATAATATAAAATAACATTTCTGCTTCAAATTTGACATGATATATTTGTAGTGTAGTGATTTCAAAAGCTAAATTAGATATCCTTTTAATAGAAGTCCTAATATTTCTAAATGTACTAAACTTCATACATTCTATAACAATTATCAATGAATTATTTAATGTATTTAATACTATTATGTTTAATTTTCTAGTCATACTTGAAGCTTTACCTATGTAATTATTATCAATTGTTTTTAATTACGTTAGCTCTTAAAAAAAGTATCCTTAAAACCATAATAGTTCCTTTACATAGAATGCGTTAGATGTATATATGTATTATGAAGAACGTAACGAATCATTAAAATAATCAGTCCAAAGAAATTACAAATCTATGTACCTTTTATCTAATATATTTTAACTATATAGTATTATTAAGTGATAAAGAATACCTCCTGTCTAGAGTTTATTATTATAAATAAAGAGATATTCATATTTATACCGAGTTGTTTCTATTATATCATCGACCTTTGTGTTTTTGAGTGATAAATGAAGTTCAAAGATATTTTTATTCAATTTAGCCCCTGATTGGACACTTACGAGCGTTAAGACATTACCATAGTATCAAAAAACAAGTCAGTCATTGAATCTTTAAGAAATTCCGTCTAGTTTATCTTTTACTAGCTAACCCGTGCAACTTCGTCTGCACCAAATCGGTTAATAGCTGTTTCAATAGTATTTTTAAACGCAAAATCTTAAAAAACCTAAAATCCGATTGCAGGGACATTTACCGCTTCCAACTGTGAATTCAAACTATCCAGGGACTCACGCAGACATATACCCAGTTGGTATGTGAAAAATCTTTTAAAAGAAGCCTACAACCCGTTCGGTGCATCACCTACCGAGTCCAATTAATCTAACCTACATATAGCCGATTAATGTCTTCCCCCCTTGGGTTGCTCCTATGCATATCAACTTCGCACCCGTTCGCTATTCGCGTAGAGCCTATTTCAAGACTCAACAATATTCAGAAAAATAAAATCAAATATCGGAACAATACACATACTGTCACAACTCTACCTGAGATTCATCTTCTAGAATACAATGTAACTATATCTAGGTTTATGTTTTAAGAAAAAATGTTGTCACCTTTGTTTAGCAAACATTTTTTATACAATAAAATAAATGTAACAACATATAAGTGACAGTTTCGTTTAAACATATTTTTAAACTTTGTTTGTTGTTTGTTTTGTGTATAGTTTACAATTTTAGCTAATCGTCTGCTATATATAGCACAAAGATATTTACCAAAATCCGTCAAGAATTTCATTAACTACAAATTTTTTACTTCTGTCCGTTATCCTGGACAACCCCTTGCGTTTCATGGGACAAAAAGTGTCCTATGTAACTTTATAATATTAGTTATCACTGTGTCAAGTTTCGTCAAAACTGGTTCAATACTGTCAGAGTAATACGTGTTTACAAGGAGAGACAGACAGACAAAAATTGTAAAATGATTATTTTTGGCTTCTATATCGATAACAAGGTCTACTCCGATTATAATTTTGAAAAAATATTTAATGTACAGATTTGGCCTATTTACAGTTTTATATTTATTTATTTATTTAATGTAAAATATAATAATAATGATATAATAATTTAATGATATAATAAAAATATAGATTTGTATTATCTTTTTATTACAACTATGTAAGTTGTTTATCCATTTGTTTTATTAACTTACATGTTATTTAATTACTTAACGAATGTACAATTTCGATTAAATTTATAATATTAAAGACTTTACTACACATATGTCAATAATAATAATAACCTTACTAAATAGTTACAAATGTTACATGATTACTATTATAATTGAAATGGAACTATCAGACTAGTAATTTATAATGAGTTAATATATAAACTTTTTACCAGTTTGTATCTGTGACAGAACTCTGCGACGTTGCCGCTGAGTTTCCGATGGAATCACACAATAGCCTTGATTCTTCGAGAAGGAAAACACAATAAAATTATATCATGGTCAAAGGATACTCTTTAATACTTACCTCTCAAAATATATCTAATATCTTCAAATTACAATACTATTATAATATTTTATTTTATCAGGGTGGCCAAATTCGAAGGGTGAAAAAAAAAACAATTTCTTCGCGTTACCGAAAATGTTATTTTTCTAACAATCAATAATTGAAACGTGACAAATACATTTTTAGAAAAATTAAATCTACTAAAAATTATTTTTTTGCATTACTTAAAAATTAGTAAGAAAATGATTTTTTTTACAAATTTAATTATTTAAGCTACTAACTACAGCTACTAACTTTATTTTAAGTAAAAAAAAAAGTTAAAATTTGATAATTATATAACTTTCAACATTTGACGTTTAAATAAAATCTATGATAGCTTAGTTGATGGGTATTCGGACACAGCGTCGATGAACGTAGGCTCGCATCCTTGAGTAGGGGCTTCCGGTAAAAGAAAGCATCGTGATGCAACCGTGGCATAGTGGTAGGGTTCTTTTTAAGTCCGCCTGTCTAGCTACCACCCTCATATTGAAAATCAGTCGCCAAGCACCTATTGGTATGTTCCGGCAGCTGTACTTAACAGCCAGTCACCTCTAGATTTGGCGTGTTTACCTTGGAACACGTCAACATTTAACATCAGATGAGGTATTGGTCAAACGCTAAAACTTATCAAGTATAAAACAAAATCAAGCTTGTAAATAACTTCACTTTTGTTGAGCAAAAATTGTATATCTAAACTTTATCCATTGTATGTATTGTATTGTATTGTATGTATAATATCGATAATGGAGCGGTATTTTCTATAGTACCCAGGAGTTGCACCGTGGTCGATATCATATATCTGATCACAAAAACTCATTGCTTATTCCTTGACGGTTGAAAAACGAGGTAAACGCATAATTGAAAATGAATCACAAGTTGTTTTTACTGCTATCTACCATAACTTTGCTGTACTAAAACTTAATGGACTAATTTTATGAGCGCCATCTATGCAGGCATTAAGGAGAATTTTTAAAATAGAGTTATTATCCAGAATAACAATAAACTACTACAAGTAAAATTCAATAGATGTCACTAAGTTTTATTTGTTTGATTGAATAAAAAATAATTAAAATGTGTATTCTAACAACCTTATGAATTCAATTTCATTATTAAAATATATCATAAATAATATGTAATTAATAAAACAAATTAAATTTTTGGACAACAGTTTAATAAAATAAAGAAATAAAACATCCTTAATCTTAGAAGCGCCATCTATTCAACATTGTGAATACTATTTTTTTAAATATATTTATTGAACATAATGTTGATATATTATTACAAAAATAACCCAAAAGATGGCACTGATAAAGTTTTATTTGTTTATTTCTATAAAAATAACCCATATATTATGAAAGCGATTTGTTTTTAAAAAACATTATATTAACGTTTTATAAGTCGTATTTCTTTTAGAATTTTACTATTTTTGAACTTGTATTTATTTGAAAAAAAAAAGCAAGCTCATTATAGGTATGTGTTTGAATTTCATTTTTATAAAGCTTAATCGGCCAAATATTTACAAAAATAATTATATACTAGTTATTAGTACTAGTTTTAAATTAAATATTTAGTTTTTCATAAATATTATGTTTCCCACAGCCACTTAAGAAAATAATTTTAATCACGTTAATTTAATCCCGTATGGTCTAGTGGCTAGGATACCTGGCTTTCACCCAGGAGGCTCGGGTTCGATTCCCGGTACGGGAAACCGTTTTTGGTTCAGAATTTTATTTCTCTCAAAATTTGTTGTAATTGCATTTTTTTTTATAATTGCTAGATAATTAACCTTTTGCACTCGAGGGCTCCGGAGTGGAGCCATTTACATTTTGCCTTCAAGCTCGATGGCTCCGCTACGGAGGCAATGCAAATAATTTTCAGGTTTTAACATAAGAACAAAAACAAATCATAATAACTAGTTATAGGATGTTTCGCTGTTGGTGACAAATGACGGTCGATAACAGCAGACAAGCGCGGTTTGAGAAACACTCCGCATTCCGCACTTGGATGCAAGTGAGTTAAGTCGTGTTATTTAGCAGTAGAGTGTACCAGATTCGAGTTTATCTGTTATTTTATATTTATATTCTCGATATGGCAAATAAAAGAAAAAAATGTGAATATTATAGTGATATTGAAAGTAGTAGTGATGAATTCGAATTTGAAGTTTATAGTGAACATGATATAAATAATATAGACGCTTTTAGCCGTAATAACGCAGAGAATGTTGAGCTAAGCTATGATGAATCCGAGTCTAATGAGAGTAATATATTCCATGTTGCACGACAATACATACCGCGAATTAAAAGTGAGATTGAAGGATCTGAAAGTGACACAGGAGAAAATATAGAAGACACAGCAGGTTCAAGTGGAAATGAAGAATGGATAGATGTTTCGGAAGTAGATAATATTCCACCTCCTATGGATTTCGATATTTCACCTCGAATTGCCGGACCACAAATTTCCAACGATATAAAAAAACCAATAGATTTTTTTCGATTATACTTTACAGATGCATTGATTGACTCCATAATAAAAGAGACAAATGAATACGCAAACTCAAAACTGCGAGGAATGCAATTGTCAAAGAGATCAATATGGCATACATGGAGTAATGTTAATAGGGAAGAATTTCTGGCCTTCATTGGAGTGATCTTGAATATGGGAACCATGCCGGTTTCAAATCTCCAGGAATATTGGTCTACCAAATTCACCAGTAAAATTCCATTCTATTCAGACATATTTACCCGAGATAGGTTCCTACAAATATTTTGGATGCTTCATTTACAAAAAAATGCACCAGAAGGCAGAAATACATGCTTAAGGAATCGGATTCAAAAGGTTAATAACTTTTTAGAATACATCAACTCAAAATTTTCCGAACATTTTATACCTTATCAGTCGATTTGTGTCAATGAATCCATTATAAAATGTAAAGGAAAAATTTGTTTTATGGCATATAATCCAGCTAAACCCACTAAATGGAGAATTAGAGTTTACGTTCTGACCGATTCAAATACAGGGTATGTTTATTCGGTTTTGCCTTATTACGGCAGTACTACTACTGAAAATCTCATAAGACCTGATTTGCCTGTCAGTTCCAGAATTCCCTTAAACTTGTATAGAAAACTATTGGACAATGTTCCTAATGCTAAAGGTTATCATATGTATACCGACAGGTATTATACAAGCATACTCCTTGCTGAAGAACTGCTAAAAATGAATTGTTTTCTCACCGGCATAATAAAAACAAATAGAAAATATTTACCAATGGTAATAAAAGAACCGCGATTTGTCAGAGACAGGAAAACAGTGGCTTACAGAAAAGGCAAAACCCTAGTTCTCGCATGGAAGGACAAAAGGATTGTAACTTTGTTAAGCACTCGTAATGAAGCGGGCTTGACATCGGTTCATAGAAAAGTAGATGGTGGTGACTTGGTCAGAATACAAAAACCTAAAATGGTTATTGATTACACAAATAATATGCGTGGAGTAGATTGGGCCGACCAATATGCTGCAACATATTGTTTTTTGAGAAAATCCCTGAAATGGTGGAGAAAACTATTCTTCTGGGGGATGGAAATGTGTACAGTAAATTCATACATATTGTACACTTCTGCTAAAAAAATAAATAATGAAAAACCAATGACACATTTGAAGTTTGTAAAACTGTTGGTGGAACAATTGGTTGACAATTTTCGACAAAGCAGCACATCTCGAGAATACACTTACACACTAAATACGGAGGGCAGGCTCAACAACCGCCTTCACATTATACGTTCTGGAACCAAGAGAGATTGTGTAGTGTGTTCTAATAGAAAAATTCCGGGCGAAAGACGGCAGACACATTATTTTTGTGTTACCTGTCTAGGAAAGCCAAGATTACATATTGGAAATTGCTTCGAGAGGTATCACACTTTGGAGGATTACAAAAAGTAATAATTTTTTGTTTTTTTTTCTTATATAATCATAACATTTGTATTCATAAAGAATTAAAAAGATAATAACATAAAACGATGACGTTTCTTTTAATGTGTATATCATACTTACATGTAAATATGATCTTTCACTAAAATCGCTTCGAGTTGCTGGTAATATGAATGAAAAAAGTTTCGAGTGCAAATCAACAACCAAAGCACCAATATTGACATCGACCCCTTTCCGTTTTTCTGAAACTATTCCATCTTTTTCTACCCTATCAAAATTTTTAACAAAAAAAAGGTTATAAGTGAAAAAAACACTTCTTTTTTTAAGTAGCGGTAAGTTCTTTAAAAATTAACTTATCTTTTCTTTAATACGTAATTTTTTAATGTACTATCTACAAAAAAAAATTGACAAAATTTGGTTGTTTTTCAAATGGATAAAAGTAGAAAGAAGCAATTATTATTTTTTTCGAAAACTACACGCATAAACGAAGAATAAAAGAATGTCGTTTAATTAATTTGAAACTAAATTTGAATGAATATTTTTTTTAATTGTAAAAAATCCCTTGAAAATTTCAGAGAATTTGCAAAAAAGACTTAAGTTTCCTATAAAAAAATCAAATAAGACAATTATCCCCAAATTTTTGTATGTTTTTTCGATAGGGTCGAAAAAGATAAAAAAAAAAATCCGAGCAATAGAAAGTGTTTGGGGTCAAAAGTGATGGATTTGGCATAGAAACGCTCCAAACATAATCTTCTAAACATACAATAAAAATAAAGTGTCTGTATGTAATATCAAAATATCAAACTTTTTATGATTGGGTGTGAAAGTATACTCTCGATACTGATAACAAAAATGCAATTTAAAAAAATCAGTCTTTCTGTTGCCTGTTTGTTCCGGGTAATCTCCGAAACAGCTGGACCGATTTTGACGGGAATCTCACTGGTAGATAGCTGAAATTACAGCGTGTGACATAGGCTACTCTAATTTACACTAGCTGTTAACTACGGTTTCGTCCACATTGCTAAAAGCTAGTACTTACATAAAGTTCTACACAAGTATAGAAAGATGTAACTTTGTGATAAAATGAGAAATATTAGTCGAAATAGTCCATAAAAAAAATTATAGCTATAAATGATTCTAACAGGCTTTATAGCTAAGACGGGAACATAACAAAATGTTTACGGTAATAAATTTTGTTCTCATTGTCCTCATGATACTATTTAGAGTTCTACAATCGGCAACATTATGTTGATGTTTATTTTAGATTTTTGAGAATAAAACGCTTCACTAAAATCAATCAAGTCTTATGTACGATTCACGCAAAGACCTACAGTTTGATTAACTTAGCTGTTATTAATTGATCTAGTTTCGTTAGCTGTAAGTAATTTGACTCCAAAAACTTATTTAAAAGTTGTTCATTTACTAATGAGTATATCTTTATCGCTTGTAAAAGTCTTACTATCGTTGGAGAAAGATTCTTACAACATTATATCGGAGTCTGCAAAAAGTCAATTATCGTTATTGAAGAACAAAGACATTATTTATATATGTCGCAGCACCCCTAAAATGACGCTGTCTGTGTTCGAAAACGTAACTTTACTGGAATCTGCAAAACCTATCATACATATTAACTTGATATTCTAGAAATAACTTGTAAACAGTAAACACACAAGCTAACAGGAGATGTAAACTACCTATATTATTTTCTTTAACTTCTTTCACTTCTTTGTGCTACGATTTCAACACGATTTTTTCCTTCACCGAAAGCTATGTATTAAGCACTTTAAAGTTGTATTTCCAAGTAACCGTTCCATCATCGCTTATGGCACTATGTGTTTTAGACACCACGGACATCAATCATCTGTAGAACAATAATATATACATTGCCATAGTATACACCAACACGTACTGTAGTCTACATCATTCCATCTAAAGAGCATCGTCAATAAAGGCAGTTCGAACAAACAAAGCCACATACCCATTATAACCTGACCTCCCAATATTAACAGTTTTTCCCCTTTAGCTCCATATTATATTCTTAATACGAGGAGAGGTAAGGTTCATGATATACCGGATGTAGTGAGGGCTAAATGTGTATTCGGATGAACGCCCTTATTTTTGTAAAATGGCCGCCACTATATATTTTTGGCGCGTTATTTACAGTGCCTTAGGCGTGAAGGTGAACGAAAATTTGAAGTTTATTATTAACCGTAATATTAATATTTTTAAATACATCGGACAATAATAATAAGTTATAAAATATGTATATTATGTAGTTCTGTCTGTACATATATTAAATTATTTTTCCAAATTTTGTGATACACATGTCTATACATATCTACCGACTAATGACAAATATGATGTTAAAAATATTTTCTATTTGACTGTCATCCAAAAAACGGCTTGGCCGGTTTTTATGAAATTGTACACGAGAAGTTTATTAGTATACCATTCTTTAGCTGACACATTACCAGAATTATTATTTTTTGGTTTCTGCATCTTCCATTCTACGAAAAAGGCAAAGGTACCTAGACCATACAGCCAAGTCAGACGGCATTTCATGTTACCAGTAATATCAATAGTAGCCGAAACTATTATTAATCGTATAAAAAAGTCAGGTTTATTATATACTCAATTGGTTTTAATGAAATTTTGTACATGGAAACTGTATGTTATTTAGAAAATTGAAAGGCTCTAAATACTTGGTCTACGTATTATTTTCTTATTTTAAGGATGAAAAGTATCCTATTTATATATATTTTAGATTATTTCATTATAGATGTATAGAGGTTTAATCATGTAAAATTAAAAAATAGACAGCGATACGCGCATTTATAATATTAATAAATTTGTATATTACTAAAAATATATGAAATAAGCAAAAGGTTCGATAACGTAACCAAGACCTTGCTCTCTTTCTATAATAGTAACTAGAACATCCGTTAACTAGATCAAGTCTTCCAATATTGTGGCCTTTAACCTACTTACCCAATATTAATGTTGGCAGTTTTACACGCCTACCTTATACGCGTAATGCCAGTTCCAGATCGCATCTGCGGGGCTTGGCCGGGGTCAATGACCTCGATCGATAATGCACCCTCGCGTCTGCCAGCTAGCGTGCAAATATAATATTCTTGTCACTTCATCGTACTCAAGTATTTCATAGTAGTCCTTCAGTGGTCGAAATTCGAATATAATTTATTATTTTTATAAGTTTCAATATTATTGTTTTTCTTTAAGGATCTTTGATGATTCTTTTATTGGAAAGCTTCTTTATATCTTATGGATTTTAGCGTATAATTAAAATCACACCTGATATTAAATGACGATTAACCAGTAACAGTTTTTTAGACTTCTTCTTTTAGGCTTCACTGTCCTCGTTTTGACTCGCCCAGGTGTGACCTCCAATCCCCGATAGGCATCGAACTCACGAAGGGATACTACATAAAATAGTGGCGGATGAAGATATTAGAGAGCCGCTCCTGATGTTCATAAAATACGTGACAGAAGTAGCAAAAAAAAAAGAGAAATAAATAGAAAAGGAAAACGAAAGTTGCAAAACAAAAAAATGTTTTGAAAAAAATGGCCATAAATTAATAAATAAAGTCTCGGATAATGTACGGGGGGAAACGGGGACTAAAAAAAAAACAATTTTTCAGGTTATAGTGTTAGGTTTTACAAGCACGTAAGCGGGTTTTAGTGTCAAAAAGCTATTATAAAGTGGATCAATATATGATTAATGGTGATGTCTGAAATAGACTTCTATCTGTGCATCCACTAAAAATATATATATACAATTGTATTTTACAACATGTATTGTATTTTAAATATACATTTGTATATATATATATGTTTAAAAGGGAAACCCAATCGAGTTTCTTGTCATTTCTTCCCGATTACTGGGTTATTTACTGAACCGATGGTAGTTTTGAGTTGACGGTCATAAGCGCCTATTAGGGCCTACAGTCAATAAAGTTTTTTTGATTTTGATAGTAAACTAGCTGAACCGAGAAAGACTGACTCTCAAGTGCAACTTGAACATACCCACAGAGTGCTTGGTGCTTTCTTGTCTGTTCATTCAAAAGTCAAACTTATTCAATAGAATATCCCCAAAAGTAATTCCTAGTCCTAAAACAATTAAGTTTCTTCTGATATTGGAGTCTTGGAAACACGGGATCAATCCCAGAGATAGTTGGACACTTAATATTTAACAGTCCTACTATTAAATAACAGATGGCGTTCGCGCGAAAAAATTATAGACGTTTAATATCACGGTCAACAGATGGTGTTAATAGTATAAGTTATAAAAAATAATCTAGGTAAAAGAACAGAGGACATCGATTCATTTTGTATAGTGACAACACTAGACGTTGATAAACGAGCCTAGGCTTTGGAGAAAACAACTAGAGCCATTTTATATGATTACCGGTGAACAGGATCTTGTTATTTGGTAAACATTTATGTACAGGCCGTGTCAAACTTCTGACCGATCTGAATATAGCTACACAGAATAGCAATTTGGGTATAAATATCTATTATATTATATACATATGTAAGATTAATTTCTATTTTAATAATAAAAATAAAACTATACTATAATATCTTTGGCAACCAATCTTCCAAATTCAATTTTAAATTCATATTATTTTAATTTTGTTTTGTACTAAACTTTTGACGATACTATCTACGCGGAAGGTCAAAATTACGGCTATATTCAAAGCGGCCAGAAAGATTGACGTGGAGAGTAATGACTATAATATATGTATATATTAATAGTAAACAGATTCCCCGTAACAACTTAGCTCAGAACTGATTATACATAAAAAAAATCACATTTTTCAGTTTCTAGTGTCAAGAGATATAACCTCAAAATTGAAAAAAACCCTCCAAATTTAAGTTTGAAATTAGTCATTATTTATATAGATCGGGCCATATAAATAGTACCGTGATTAATTAATTCGTCTATAACATATAGTTACCTACATACATAATTTTAAAGTAAGTAAATTTACTTAACATACGAACGGCCTGACAACATATACAACAGGCCATAAACCAAAATATTTATTCATGAAAGATTCTTAGAGTGTTATAATTATCAAAATACATAAAAATAAATTTAATATTACACCTAGCAATTTCCTTGAGTGTCCCCACGCGTTGGATAGATGTTTAATATATGAAAATATTCATAATATCGTATGATATTGTAGAAATATATACAAAATATAGATATTGCGTCAAGCGACGGCTACCTAAGATATGCTTACAAAAATAACTGTTCTATTTCTTACAATTAATCGATGTTTTCTTGTCCATTTAACTGTAATAAATAGTATTTTGTTGTTAAAAATAGAAATATTGTGTCATGTCGTACGACATTTAAGACTAGTTGAAGTTTACGACTTTGTTCTCATAAGAACTGTTTTTCTATTTTATAGGAACACCAAACGTTTTTACTTGAATTGTGGGCCATTTTTAAAAGTAATTTTGTCAATACTTCTTAACTTTTGTAACGCTTCTGCCGATTTCAAATTAACTCTGTAAAATTTTCATTTTATTTCTAGCCCTCTATGGATAAAAAATCTTATACTTTATAGGGTTTATCGTTAGACCACAAGCTGATCTGGTATTCATATTCACAAGCTTTTTATTGTAACGTATTTCTAACTTTTAGTAATTTAATTCGGATTGTTAAAGAGTTGTTATTTGATTTTTAAGTGTTTTGTTGCAAAAGATGTAAAGCGTATATTATCTGTGTAATTATAATCGCAACTCTGTACCTGAGATTATGGGAGGCTTTTTCGACGGGCACTTTTACAATATTTGTATCTTTTTTCAATGTTTAATTGTTATTATTATTATTTACGTATTATAAGTCCTGTAATGTTTTTGTCAAGACACCACCTCCATACATTACTTTGCCTTCCCCCCCTGAAAATTAGCGCTGCAGTACTACTCAGTTGAACTGGGTGTCATTGTTCGATATATTAATAAGCTATGTATATTTTTTCAACTTCTTCAACAAACTTCAACTTCAACAATAACTTTTCTTTCTTTCTTCTTTCTTAAGTGTAAAGTAAAATGTAAAGTCGAAAGAGATAAACTGTTAATATATCTGTATATATAATAAAAATGAAGTGTCTGTATGTAATATCAAAACAACATTTTTTTACTGCTTGGGTGTGAAAGTATACACGCAACTGATAACAAAAATGAAATTTTAAAAATTTTTGTCGGTCTGTCTGCTTGTTCCGGGTAATCTTTAAAAACCCAAAAAGTTGGTTAAAGTTAAACGGCTGGACCGATTTTGACGGGAATTTCACTGGCAGATAGCAAAAATTACAGTGGGTTACTTCGGCCACTTTAAATTAGATAAACTGTTAACCGCGGCTTTGCCCGCAGTGCTATCTCCAAAAGGGATTGACCGATTTTTACAGGACTTGTACTGGCAGATAGCTGACCGTATAAAACATAATTTAGGTTATTCTATTTTAGCTGTTACCCGCGACTTAGTCCGCATGAAATTTAGCAAAAATATGTTCTTCACTGTAAACGTGTGCGTAAGGCTCGCGTTGTACTAGACTCCAAGAATAAATATAATTGAAATTCATATATCTGTATGTATGTTTGTATTCTGAATTATATGGTCTTTTTGGTCATTTTGGCGACCATTTTATTTTATTTAAATTGTCAAATATTAAAAACTGCTTAGATACATATAAAGTTTTACATCTTGATTTATATTTATGCAAGATCTCAAGACGTCGGCTCATTCGTTGTTTACAGTTCAAAATTATAATTATTAATAGTTATCTTGAAGATAGAAGGGGTATTTTTAATAAAATATTAGATCATAAACGTATTACTTATTGGCGATGTGTGCATATTATATCATTATAATAACACCTTTAAGTCATTGTTTCATTAGTTCCTTGTACATTGTAAGAGAGCACTAAGGTAGTTATACAGTTGGTTAAAGTTCCAAATATGTTGCTGGTGGTTAAACTCATTTGACACACTGTTAGTATTTATATATCTAATATATACGTTACATGTTACTGTAAGTGGCGTGGGAGTCGTACTTACAATTGTTTTTAAAAAGCATTTCTATAAATGTAGGTACATAGTCTCACAAGTTTATATTTATTTAATACAATTAAAAAAAAACACGTGCGGAGCTGCGGGTACAAATAGTTACAAATAAATTTGACGTCTCTTTTCAAGGGTTCAAATACAACATAAACTTAAAAATTGTTTAAATTATGACTTTTCACAGTCTACTACAGATTTAAGAACATCGATTAGGGTTTAGATTAAAATGACTTTACTAACAAACTTTTACTATTAAATATAATGACAGTGAAAAAATATTACTGAAGTTAAGGGTTATTCACGGTTCTGGAATTTAATTCAGTGTTTTAATTCTTCAAACAGCGGTGGTTGTATCAGGCGCCTAGACAAGAAGTCGAGCAATCGTCACGGAGAAAAAAATAAATTGCTACCCTATAAATGTATCCTGTTCATATTTTAAACCAGAACATATGGGATCGGTGGATGTTTGTTGCTCTTTCATGCGAAAACTATTAAACGGATTTTAATAAAATGTAACATTAATGTAGCCTATATATCAGAATAATACATAGGTTATCTATATCTCTATCTTCTATACATATAAGAAGAATATAAATCTAACGTGTCTATACTTTTTAGATTTTTGTGAAAAAAATTGTTGAAAGTGTCTAGGAATAAATTATAAAATATATTTCAACTATTTTTAGTAATATCTGTCTGTCTGTCCGTTTGTTTTGGACACGCATCACTGCTAAAGTACTACGTTAATTTATTAATGATTTTGTTTTTGTATTAAATTTCACACTGACATAGTCGCGGGCACAGTTAGTAATTTATGAAGAAATTGTTTGTGTTGACATAAAATACAATACAACTACACCGATATTTATTTAAGAAACAGGAGACGAGAGTTTGTGATTTTACAATGTGTATTTATAATAAACTTCTCTTGTGGTTATACCTTTATTATTGTTATATAATTTACTAGCCGTTACCCGCGGCTCCGCACGCGCTTTTTTAAAATGTATTAAAAATGTGAAATTATGAGTAGATGTTGTACATTATAGAGATGCTTTTTCAAAAACATTTGTAATTACGACACGCACGCCCTCTACTGTAACATGTAACGTGTACATTAGAAATGTGAAAAATAACAGTGTATCGAATGGAATGGGATTTATCATCAGCAACATGCCTGGAACTTTAACCTACAATATATCACCCTCAGTGCTCACTTAGACTATATAAGAAAGTAATTAAAGTTTTAAGCTATAAATTATCGAACAATACGTGTTAAATCTTTTATTATATAGATCTAATATACCCGTATTGTCGATATACTTAAGTTATTCTTATACGTTGCTTTAATCACTGAGTTATGTAGACGCAAACGCGGTAAATAAAACAATATGGCCGCCAAATTGGCCAAAAAGATAATATAATTAATATTACATACAAATATATGACTTTCAATTATGTATTATTCTTGGAGTCCAGTAAAGCACACGTCTCACGCCATTGTAACATATTTTTGATCAATTTCACATGGACGAATGAACAGGTAGCAGTTCATCACTACATAGTGTACCAATTCAAATAAAAAAAAGAATTATTAAAATCGGTTCACAATTGACGAAAATATCAATTAACATACATAAAAAAAATATACAACCGAACATAGTAACCTCCTCCTTTTTCGAAGTCGGTTAAAAACAAAGTCATCTGGTCTGTCTGTTTATCTGTTCGTGATAAAGTCAAAAACTACAGATCGGATTTTCATGCCGTTTTCACCAGTAGATAGAATGATTCATGAGGAAGGTTAGGTATAATTTGTCAAGTTTTTCTGTTTATTATCTGGGCGGGACAACGTCTTCCGAGCCCGCTAGTTATCTGCCCGTAAAATTCCCGTGAAAGTCGGTCCAAACGATTAAGAGATAGTAGGATATTGGGGACGAAGTCTTGAGTAACAAAATAAAATAGTCTAAGTTACTTCTTATAAGGTGAGTTATCTGCCAGTGAAAGTCCTGTAAAAATCAGTTCAAGCATTACGGATATTCCACTGCGGCCGGAGGCGAATAAAAAACGTAAATTACTTTTTATGAGATCTGCTATATACCAGTGAACACCCCGTGAAAATCGGTCCAATCGTTTTGGAAATAGCAATGCGGACGAAGCCGAGGACAAATAAAATAGAATATGTCAGCCGCCATAATTTCAGCTATCTGCCAGTAAAATTATCGTTAAAATACGTGCAGCCGTTTTAGAGATAACCCAGAACAAACTAACAAACAGACAAAATATAATAATATAAAAATGTAGACGGAATATAAAAAAAATATTTTTTTTTCATTTGTAGCCATAAGCCATTCATCAAAAAGTTGTTAATTTAATTGTACATACACAAACTTTATTTTTGTAATACGTAATGGATTACAAATAAAATATTGGAAATAAAACTAAAGTAGAATAAATTTTTTGAATAGAAAACAAAATAAACTTTGAAAATGTTTGCGATAGAACCTTAACACGTTACCATGGCAACGTATATAACACTGGCGCTAACGAAATCTCTCAAAAGGAACAAAATGTGCCCGATTTTGAAACACTCTTCATTGGTGTTCCGCTCCTATTGGTCGTATCGTGATAGTGTATAGCCTAAAGCCTTCCTCGATAAATGAGCTATCTAAAACCGAAAGATTTTTTCAAATCGTTTCAGTAGTTCCTGAGATTATCGCGTTCAACCAAACAAACAAACAAACAAACAAACTCTTCAGCTTTATATATTAGTATAGATAAGTTTCAGGCATATATAAAATTCATGCATACATAATAACATTTTCGGCCATTTTATAAAGCAGCTCATCATATAATTCCGAGGTAAAGGCGTGGCTGAATAATTCCGAGGTCCGCGTACAAAATTCGAGACGAAATAATAATTATATTACGTTGTAAAGGTCTGTCATGTTATACTGGACCGTAAACCCTTACACGAACACGTGATAAATTTGTTATGTGCTACGTGAATACCTGATAATAAATAATTGCCGTACGTTATAGTACGTTCGCTTATTTTAGAACGACCGAAGCAAGTCTTAATTACCAGGCGAGAATTAGTAACATATTTTTTTTTTACATAAAATCGGTTCAAAATGTATACTTGAAAATGATTTGATATTTATAAAAATGTAATGAAAATGTTGAGTAATCTAACAAAATTACACCTATAACTTTTCCAAATACTATTTTTTTTTATAACACGACAGTAGCAAACAAGCTTGCGAGCCGCCTGATGTAATGTGGTTACCGCTGCCTATGGACGCTTGTAACATCAGAAGTATCACATGCGCGTTGCTGATACTTAAATAACATATTTATTTTTTCCCTTGAAGCACTCCATACCGTAGTCCCCAGGAAAAATTTCAGCAGGAAGCTCATTCCACAATCGGATCGTTCGTGGAAGAATCCCCCTTTCAAGACCATTTCGGTTCCAATGTGTGTAGGATGAATGATGATGTTAGAAAAAAATTACAGATATAATGTTAAACAATTCCTCGCTACACAACCCATTATACAAACGGTAGAACACACATAAAGAGGCGACGTCTCTCCTTAGACTTATTGGTTCGATACCGGTTATGAGCTTGAGATCGCCAACAATTCTTTTAGCTCGTCTTTGCGCCTGCAAAATTGTCCAAGCTGATATCTAGGTGTTCCCACCCAGAGATAGCATCAGTATTCCATATCGGGTCGAACTTGAGTTTTGTACAACAACAGTCTTTGATCAGGGGTGAAGTGCCGTTTCGCCTTATTCAAAATACCCAGCTTTTTGGATGCCAGTTTAACCTTGTCTTCCAGATGACTACGAAAATGAACGTCACTAGAGATGTTGACACCAAGGATCCCAATACTCTCTGCAATGGTAAATGGTAAGTGGTGTGTCCTGGAATTGTAGGGCCACAGTGATTGGAGTTTTTTTTAGCAGCGAACATGCAAACTTGTGTCTTACTAGAGTTGAACCGAACTAGATTGTTCCGACCTCAATCGCATACTTTAGACAGTGTGTTCTCTATCTGAGACACAAGTTGTTCACGACTCTCTACCACAATAGGTCGAGGGATGTTTGCAAGGCCCGTGTAATATGCATCTCCAGTACTATCGTCTGCATAGCAATGAATGCCATTAATGGACAGCATATAATTGATATGCAGCAAAAATAATGTTGGAGATAATATGGAGCGTTGTGGGACGCCAGCATTTATGTCCATGCTTTCGGAGCAGCTACCATCTACTACTGCTTTTATATATATGCCGGACAGAAAACTAGCAATCCATCTGCACAAACCCTCCGGCAATCCGTAAGAAAGCAGCATAGAAGGCCCCGATGCCAGACATGGTCGAACGCCTTCGCTATATCTAGGCTAACTGCCAAAGCCTCACCTTGACTCTCAAAGGCTGAAGCCCATCGGTGTCTGAGATACACCAGAAGGTCGCCAGTCGAGCGTCCGTGGCGAAAGCCGTATTAACGATTGCTGATTAAATTGTATTCTTCTAGGTATCTCAGGAGCTTGGTATTGATGACACGCTCATCACCTTAGAGAGCAGGGAGGTTACAGCGATAGGCCTGTAATTCGATGGATCCGATCTATCGCCTTTTTTAGGAACGGGGTGCACATAGGCTGTCTTCCACGAAGATGGAAAATATCCACTGTGGTATGAAAGTTCCAATAAACGCGTTAACACAGGACACAATTCTGGAGCACACTGTTTGAGCACCACGGCTGAAATGCCATCTGGTCCACTCAATTTATGAACATCAAGACAGAGCAACTCCCGCCGGACATCCCTTTGTGTGATATAAATTTCCGGCATGGAATATTCGCACAGCAAAATGTTAGGCGGTACGATACTTCCATCGATGTTCATAGTCGAGTTCGATGCAAAGAGAGTACCCAGTGAATCGGCTTTCTCTTTAGCGTTGTGGGCCAAGTTGCCATCAGCATTTCACAATGGTGGTAAAGACGACTGACAAAGAGTCGTGAGGTGTCTATGTCACCACTGTGAGACCTGTAGAGGCACGCGTAAATACGGGTATGACTACCATGATCAACCCGCACCCACATAACTCACAAGTCCCTGTCTTCCAGGCAATGCAGGCGGCGATAGCAAATATCCTCCCGAGCGTACGTGCATACATCGGCACATCTCAGGAATTTGTGTTCGAGCTTGTACCGAGGATAGAGTAAGTATGATGCATCAGCCGGGCAGGATATCTGTGGCTCCGTAAGAAATAAGATGGACAGCTTCGCAGTCTTTAAATGCAGATGGACAGCATTCAGATTGGAGTGGAGTCCTCTGATGTTACAAAATCCATTGTTGTGGATGAGGATGCTGCTGTAAAACATTTATTTCTTTTTTCCTTTTTACCATATAGTCGCTAGGTATATATAATAGGTCGATGAGGATTCATTGGGCTAATAGCTTGGGGACCAGTATACGGTGAAAGAGAGATAGAAAACCTGCCTAATGGTAGCATAGGTAGGGCGATTTGTCAGCGCGGCGTACGGAAGGTCCTCTGGTCCCCCCTTGTAGTAGCAGCCGGGTCCACTCCGGTCACCTCTTCCGGCACGATTACCACTCCAAGAATTATGTGCAGACCGGCGGTTCAGCCTCCCAGGGCGGAGATTAAGTGATACCCGGCTTCGGGAACCCTACAAACCTGCGGGCGGCCAGCAATAAGCCGTTTCACCGGGTCTCCCTGACCGCCGCGCCAACACTACGCGCTCATACATCACCATAATTGTGAATACATGCCACGTATTAAATTTTTAAGGAATATTGTAAAGAAATTATTGTGTATGTCGAGGGAGCCACTATTGACCTGCGATACCACGCTACAAAGTATATCGGATATGTAATGTTACTAATGACCTCAAACACTATTGGATGTAGTTATCGGCTGTTCATTATTTACCCCGGTGTGAGATGTAAGGTGGTTATGTATCTTGATACTTTAGAAGGCGACCGACGACTAGATACTGGGCATCCTCGCTCAGACGGTTCGGCTAGTTACATCTACGGATAATTCGTCGTAACTATATTCAGTGTTGTGTTCTTGTAATTGGTTAACGTATTATTCGACTGTTCTTGGGGAATTGATCAATGAAATTATAACCATGACGTCACTATGAATGACGTCATACTTCTACATGGACGCCATTTTATCGCTGCCCCGACATATATCTTTTTGGAAGCATTATTATTACCTATTATAATTTTGTTTCTAAAAAATACTAATTTTAAAAACTCATCCTTTATCTTTAAAATAAAAGAATTCATGAAATTACACAAGACAACTATTTTAAATTAATTATGTGATAACTACACGAATTTTAAAGATTTTCCTAATTTATTTCATACTGGAATAGGTGACTTTAAAATTAAAATAACTTATGAAATTTAAAAAAAACTATATAACTATTTAGCTTATATATTTCGACTTAAAAATAAGTCATTACCCCTAGTCATTCTTAACTACTAGTGTAAAGAAGTGTAACTGTGTACCTTAAGTGTAATTTCATAACTTCACAAAAATTTGTGAAATGAAAAAATCAAGAAAGAATTTTCTCCACAACAATACTCAAAATATCTATAATATAACCCAAGATTTGTGGCCACATTACATTGCGATTTGTAAAAAATAACTAGAAATACTAGATAAATAGATAAACCCGAATAAACTGATGTTAAATTAAATACTAATATAAAAGGACCTGGACAGTTAAGAATGATTTATAACTCAATAATTCTTACACATTGATAGATAAATTACTTGAAAAGTAATAGTGAATCGAGGCTTCTTATTTAGGTGCCTACCTATTCAATCAATACTCTCTAACCTTGGCCTACGACGTTAAATAAATTACCGTCCAGAGACCGATAGTTAGTTGTTCGAAGACATTTTACATAATCTACTATACATTGTTGTGGTTTAAGTGCTTAAAGATACATTTTCTACATTATTATTATATCTTCTATACATTCATTTATAAGAACGTAAATTGAATGTGTTTGTATATTTCAAATTTTTTGTGAAATATATTACTACGTGACTATAACTAATTAAATACATTTAAATTACTTCTAGAAATGTCTGTCTGTCAGTTTGTTTATGAACCCATCGCTGCAAATATACTATGTAAAATAAATATATAAATAAAATAAAATGTTACCAAGAAAATCATAACACACCCTCGAGTAACAGTTAGTCTTTATTTCATTAAAATCATTTCACTCTATCAAAAGTTATTGTAATTTGAATAACAGGCCGAGTTCACTTAGCTCTTTTACCAAAAAATATTACGAATAATAATGAATAATAATTTCGAAATATGGATTTATTGCAGTTTTAAGAAACTATGTTTGTTATAACCACTAGTGTCTAGCGATGTATTTTTGTAGTGCTAAGTTTTTTCTTCTTTCCATAAAATCTATTGTTAATAAAGGACACAGGTGCAGTGGTGGGTATCGACTAGTATATATATAAAAATTTTGTACCTCGTAGAGAGTGCAATTTTCTACTTTCATTAAATAAAACAAGTCAGTGCCTTTTTCTCCTTATCTCTCAACCGATTTACTTTTTTTCATTCTGTTTATTAACTATTTATAATTTATTATATTAAGAGATTGTAAATATCTATCTATACATTAGTCTCAGTTTTTTTTAATTTTTAATGTCAAGATTAAATGGATATGAAAGTGTATATGAAAGTTGTATTATAAAAAAAAAACAAGTTTATAATTTTTGCATGTCTTTTTGTTCCGAAACGATTGACTCGATATCGATGGGACAGTCAAATAGTTAATGTTATAAAGAGTAATTTAGTCTACATCTATTTTAGATAAAACGGGGACTCCGCGCAATAAACTAAAGAAACAATATTCAGTATTGCGTACATTTATTCTCAATATATTTTGCTAAATACCAAGTGAACGAAATCACGGGTAACAGTAAACTATTAAAGAGCGATAAGAGTTACTTTAAAAAGCTGAAACTTAAAACAGAGCTATATTTAAACTGCTTATCGTGGTACAATCGAAATACAAATGTAAATATTTAATCAAATTCAATCATCAAACAACCGAAATTTATAGGACAAACGGTCGTTGAAACAAGCATACAACCGTAACCTGAGGATACACAATGACAACTATTTATACAAAGTGAAAACCTACACAACACGATCCGAGCTTCAACTTCCACAAGAGTGGTCGCAGGTCGAGGGACGAAGGAGGGCCAGCGGGGGCTTTTCCGAAACAACTGGCACGGAACAAGCCTCCGCTTATAGACTCCCTATTTACATAATCTGACGGGACACGAACGGTACAGTTGACGACAAAAGTAATATATGATTTAAATATATTTATAAAACCAACTTCTAGATATTCTATTATAATTAATAAACAAAGACAGTCACTATATTATAAGTGATTGGCGCACTCGACGATGATACTATGAAAACCATCTTAAGAGTTTTTTTTATGTGACAAGATAAAAACGGGCAGATGGCCCTTCTGATGTTAAATTGTTGCCGTTGCCTATGGACAACTGCGTCACCAGGGATATCGCTGTTGTGTTACCTGCTTTGAACCTCCCCTAAATATTTAATCTGTCACTGAAGACTTTTTGGTGAGTTCCAACAGCCATATTTCAACCTTAATTCCGTAATTTGCCTATCAATCATAATTCCAACCTCGGATGCGTTCGACAAAAGTCAGAATGGGTACAGTGGGTGCAGCATGTCGAAATATTTCTGGTGAGAATGATCAGATGAGAGTTATTTCTAGGAATTGTTCTCGCTAACGAAAATACTGCAGTACTTTAATTGGCTCGCGACGACGGCCTGTATAACAAAGCCGAAACAATTATAGTAAGAGTAAAAGACTTTGCAGACCAGCATAATTATATATTTGTAAAGCCATACTCAAGAGCTAATCTCATTTTTCGCTTCGCTTATATTGTCACTCCACATAAAGTGATGTTTTAGACTAATTTAATCAAATGATTTGTCAATATATTTATTTACAAAATTATTATATTATATAAATAAAAATTAATAGTTGTTTTGGTAAAGACAGTGGTATGTAAATTCTGTAGTATAACGTAAATACTAAACTATACCATACTAAACGCTGTAATTATGAACAAACAATATATCAGCCGCATCAGACGTGTTACTCACAATTACTTATTGAAATTTTGGATTGTTGTCATTGCAGTTAAGCAAATTAAATGTAAAGTACGGCTATTATACAGGTTGAGCCACGTGGTATGATAAATCGTTTACATAGGCATTCACAGTTCGGCAGTTTTCGGTAATGTTAGGTCTCGTTAGGCGGCGAACCCACTCTCAGATTCCCCCGACACAGCACCCCGCGCCTCTTGACTCGCCTGCTCTATCAATTCATTTTCGTTTAGTCTATGACTTACAATTTGTATGGTGATTACTCCGTTTTTAAAAGTTACAGTATGCAATCATATAGCCCATAGATTTCTTCAATAAATAGTTTATAAACAGTAAAAATAAGTTTTCAAATCTGACTGATAGTTCCAGACATTAGCGCTTCCAACATTTAAAACACATATTTCTTGTGGTTTATAGTATTAGCTTCAATAATTTATGGTGTGTATAACATAAATAAGCTTTAAAAACCCTGAAATTACATACCTACAATGATATAAGATATTTCAAGACACGATATCGTAAAATCGAAGGTTAAAGGTCAAAGTTTAGGTCATGTCTATTGCCTTTGTTTTATATCTAGAAATACACCTACGTATTGATAATATGTCTAGAAAGTAATGTATTTTATATGTTATTAGAGCTTAATAAGAAGAAAGAAAAAGAAGGCTTGTCCAAATTATAAATTGAAAAAATATTAAATAAAAATATTTAATTGAATCAGTGAACTATTTGTGCGCTCTATTGTACTGAAATGAAGTGACTCGATTTATGCGTCATATACATAATGCTACTTCATCCTTTTTTGGTATAATTTATGTTACTCTATCTGATATACAATACGTAGGGCACTTACTGGTTCTCATCTTGACGTAATCGAATTGTATTAAATTCGATCGTGTCCTGAAAATTGCATTACTTATACTTTCTGTTTTAGCTATTTCGGGCAATAAACTCATAGTATTGACAGTGTGTGTATTAATGACTTAATTTTCGTACTATTGATTTGTTTTTTGATCGTATTATTTGGTTTCGTTGAACAACAGAGTAAGAAGATGCACGTAACCAGTAGCGGATTCGCCCTAAGGCCCAGGAGGCCCAGGCCTAGGCCTAAAATTCATTGACGATAACAAGAAATAACTCAATGTGAGTAAATATTCTAAAGGCTCGCGCACATTATGGTGGGCCGCACGGCACTGCAACGTATAACAATAATCTTCCTAAATCACTTTTGTACTTCATTATATAGTATAAAACAAAGTCCCCTACCGCGTCTGTCTGTCTGTCTGTTCGCGATAAACTCGAAAACTACCGAACGGATTGTCATGCGGTTTTCACCGGTGGATAGAGTGATTGGTGAGTAACGTTTTAGTATATAATTTGTCAAGGATTTTTTCATAATCAGGGCGGGACAACGTCTGCCGGGCCCGCTAGTTTTATAAATAAAATATAGATAATGCAATGTGAAGTAATTTTTTCATTCATATAAAATGTACGTATAAGTTATTTCGTACATATAAGTAATTTAGGAAAAATAAATAAAAAACTGGCAAACTAGCAGATATTATATAACTAAATTTTTGAATCGATTTCGATAAAAGTTGGCAAAAAGTAAATTCATTATGTACTCGTCATGATGGGTGCTGAGAAAGGGGTAGCAGGTACTTACTACAGGGCTTGGGGCCTAGGGCGGCCAAGACTGCAAATCCGCCACTAACGTGACGTAACTGCTTTATCTCTCTGTCTATTTATATGTAGGTAGATAATTTTACTTGTTGTATAATATATTCAAATAATATGTTACGTTTGTAATATACTTTTATAGATAGCAACAACCTTTTTTGACTTTGTAATTAATTTTTTTCGACAATAGTATAATTAATAATTGAAATCATATTATATTAAATATACTCCAAATTGCTTCACTGGAAAAATATATACATATAGTACAAGGCTAATGGAACGAAATCTGTACATTAATATATTTTAAAGAAAAAATACTCTGGTAGAATCAATGAGAGAACACATTTCCTTGGCTTTTTAATTTTTATCTGTCTGTCGTTCTGTTTGTCGTTTATACGGCATTCACGCAAAAACTACTCGACGGATTTTGATGTAATTTTGTATGGTAATAGTTTATACACCGGTATAACATTTAGGAGATGTTTTATATATGTTACACATTCCTATATATGTATATCTTACTTATAAGAAAACGCAATGGACAAGGCTTATTATAGGGTCGTTCAATATGTGAACAATCTTGATGCCTGTAATTAACATCTCTCACTGTGTATCCGTGAAAAATGAATTTAGCTATAATGTTCTTCAAATAGGTATACAAACAATGAAGCCAATTAAATCACTGATGATGAGTTTTAATAGACAATACAATCCTATGATCTGATTAATAACTATGTTTATAATTAAAATTTCACGTGGACGTAGTCGCGGGCACAGCTAGTCAATGTATAAAAAGATGAGTAGGTACCATCTATTACAATAATACCATTGAAGTGTATAAGCTTAAATACCTCCCATCCGAAGGATTTACGTCGGCTACAATAAAATATAGCCGACTGGAATATTTGTTTTATAGCTTAACTCCGAACGGTAGGTATTGGAAAGAACAAAGGCACTGAAATCCTCGAAGATCAATTTACGTTAGCCGTTTAGGGTAAGTAAAAGAAGATTTATTTATAGGAGTAATCAATTTTGATAAGAAATGATGACTTTTTAAAGTTGAATCTATCTTTAAAAAATCGTCATTTTCGAGATTTCTATATTTTTTACGAGTGGTATATAATCTATGGCTAATTCTGCCGCAGGGTCATATTGTTCACGTCTTTTTGTTCTAGTCCAAACGGTATTATAACACGCAGTATTAAACGACGTGTTCCAATTAATTAGGAATATCAACCTACGACAGTCCTTAGTCTTTACTTCTTCTTCAATTCTTAGTCCATATTTAGAGCAACGCAATAAAAAAGGGGGGCGAATTAATATAAAAACAGATTTATTTGTACAATGTAAGCTAATCCAATACGATAACAGATAATCTAAATGATATCTTCTAAGATATTCATTGAAATGCTGAAAGCGCACTTTTGATCTACATTAGATGTACTTCTATACTATAATAAAACTGTAGCAAGGTCAAATCTGTACATTAAATATTTTTTGAAAATTTTTATCGGGGTAGACTTTGTTATCGATATAGAAGCCAAAAATAATCTTTTTACAATTTTTGTCTGTCTGTCTGTCTGTCTGTCCCTGTGAACACGCATCACTCTGAAAGTACTGAACCGATTTTGACGAAACTTGGCACAGTGATAACTAATATTACGAGATTACATCTAGGATACTTTTTATCTCATAAAACGCAAGGGATTCTCCAGGATCTGCCTGTTTGTCTGTCCCTTTGAACACGTACCACTCTGAAAGTACTGAACCAATTTTGACGAAATTTGGCACAGTGATAACTAATAACTATAATAAAACTGTAGCAAGGTCAAATCTGTACATTAAATATTTTTTGAAAATTTTTATCGGGGTAGACTTTGTTATCGATATAGAAGCCAAAAATAATCTTTTTACATTTTTTGTCTGTCTGTCTGTCTGTCTGTCTGTCCCTGTGAACACGCATCACTCTGAAAGTACTGAACCGATTTTGACGAAACTTGGCACAGTGATAACTAATATTACGAGATTACACCTAGGATACTTTTTATCTCATAAAACGCAAGGGATTCTCCAGGATCTGCCTGTTTGTCTGTCCCTTTGAACACGTACCACTCTGAAAGTACTGAACCAATTTTGACGAAATTTGGCACAGTGATAACTAATATTACAAGGTTACATCTAGAATACTTTTTATCTCATAAAACGCAAGGGATTCTCTAGGATAACGGACGAAAGTCAAAAATTTGTAGTTAATGAAATTTTTGACGGATTTTGGTAAATTTTCATTGTGCTATATATAGCAGACAGATTAGCTAAAAAGATAAGCTATATTTCCCTAAGAGACTTTAAAAAAAAAATACCAAAAAAAAGATAGCCGGGATTCGAACCGCCGGCGACGGCGGACCATATAATGTCCAGTACGTTATAACTGAGCTACGGCTATATGACATTTCTGTACGTAATTATCAACCTCATATGAAACAAATATGTGTAAACGAAACTGTCACTTATATGTTGTTACATTTATTTTATTGTATAAAAAATGTTTGCTAAACAAAGGTGACAAGATTTTTTCCTAAGACATAAATAGTAGTCCGGTGAAGCTGTTAAGACCTTGCTTGGTCAATAGCGTAGTCAGTTCGAAGGGGGGTCCTAAGACATAAACCTAGATAATAGTTACATTGCATTGTAGAAGATGAATCTCAACTAGAGTTCTGTCAGTACGTGTGTTGTTTCGATATTTGATAAAATTAGTTTTCTAAATGTTGTTGAGTCTTGAAGTAGTTGGGTTCAGGTTTGTGAATCTAAGATTAAAATAAATCAGTTGCAGTGTATGCAGTTATTTTTTTTTTTTCGAACTGACCACGCTATTGACCTAGCAAGGTCTTAACAGCTTCACCGGACTACTGTTTGCAGTTACTATGTTGTATTTATACTAATATTATAATGAGTGGTAAAGTTTTGTTTTCGAGGAATGCTTGGTACCTACTACTGGTCCGATTTCAAAAATTCTTTCACTGTTAGAAAGTTATATTATCCCAAGTTCAGTATCTCAGTAAAAAAGGTGGTTTGTATGTCAAAAGTAAAATAAATGTGACCAAATTAAAATTGAATATAGATTTCACGTATACTTTACAAATTCTTATAAAACAAACAACTAAAACAAAATGGAAATTTAATGTAGATAAAGTTCAACTTTTACAGTATGTTACGTGATGAAGTTACAAGGGGTACTGGGAAGACATTTATCGGCAATATATGTAAGTTAGTTTTGATCTTCACTTTGATGACACTACTTTAGATAATGCTGCGAACAGATTCTAGGCTTATTTTAAAAGATTTCTCACATACCAACTGGGTATATGTTTGAGTGAGTCCCTGGATAGTTTGGATTCACGATTGGAAGTGCTGGATAACGCTGCAATAGGGTTTTAGGTTTTTTAAGATTATTTGCGTTTAAAAATACAATTGAAACCGGTAATAACCGATTTGGTGCAGACGAAGTTGCACGGGTCAGCTAGTCGTAAATAAAGTATTTAATTCGACATGGATTCATACTATACTTGCTAAAATAGCTTTGCAAATGAGCATTATTTATAATAATATGTAGTTATTATATGTAAATATATTTTCTTCCTTCCCTTTTTCCTTCTACAAGATATATACCATATCAATTTTTGTAGGTCTTTTTTAAACGTGCAAATTGGTGTTATATTATTATTATGTACCTCATACAGTTTAACCAGCGCTATCAATGTAAGTGTCCGAAAACTTCTTCTTAAGACATCAATAAAATATGATAACTTTCCTCTACTTGATATAAACATAATATACATGTAAACCTTCCGAAAGATATTATCTAAACGATGCTGAGAACTATATCAAAATAAGTTATGTAGTTTAAAAAAAACGCAAGGTAACCCACGGACAGCCGCGATAAATGACTTTTATTTTATAATATTTGTTATATTGTTAATAGTGTATATAGTATAATGTATTATCTTATAAAAGGAAAGTGGCTGATGTGCTGTATAAGACTGGTATATGAAGTATAAATTCATGTATTTTTATTCTTTAGTTCTTTATTACTTTTTTTGTGTATGTTAAAAGAAAGAAAGTTACATTCGCAGATGTAAAAAAAAGTATATGTATATTTCTAATTAATTTAAACCACGCATAAGTAAATACTTATCAAGTTGATCTATGATGTCTTAAAAACAGTTTAAAAATATGTTTTTCAAATAATGGTACTTTAGGCCTTTTAGTTTATATTATAATTATAACATGATTATGTATGGCTGTTTGTTACCTAAATAAATAAATAAAATAAATATACATATAAATAAAATACCAATAAATTAGTAGGCTACATGAGCGAAACCGCGGGAATCATCATTTATTTGTTGAATTAGCTAATAAATAGAAACTTCAAAATTATTGAAAACATTAAAATAAGTGCGCTTTATTTAAAACAGCTCAGAATATTCGTTGTAAAACATTCTAGTTATGACGTAGATATTATATAAATAGTATTTACTCGAGTTTAGAGTATATACATATTATCAATCATACTTAACTTCGTACCAAGATCGTCTTATGACGTAGGCTTCATTCCAATATTCCAATGGATGATGTTTTAAATATGTTAATGATCGTTTTAAATCTTTTTACTAGTCTAAATATCCGCTCAGCGCTAAATAGATGACATGACGTTAATCCTTAGTAAAACGTATTCTGAATGTGTAGGACGGCTTGTTATAAATACATGCGGCCGTTTAAATATACACTATGTTTACACTAAATACGTATAATGCGATAAAAATAGATTTGTCCGACTTTATGTTTATAAATTGTTGTAGCGTAATTTCCTGCATTCCCACGAATGTGTTCTATTAATAACGCTTCCAGATTCAGATGAAAGTATACTTTTCGACATAATGTCGAAGGATTTTAAACAAGTTACATATTTATTGCCTTATGCTACAATATCCAATTGACCACCTGCTTTACTTGATGTTAGATTATATTTTTAGGTATGGCGACTTATTATCAATTAGAAATATGACAACATCAAAAGGTACAGAGGTGTCACTTTTATGTGAAAACGATTTCTTCCATAACCTCGTACAATAACTTTTTTAAAAGTTTTAGGAAACAGCCAATTCTATAAGAAGAGACAATACAATACAGTACAATTCTTCTCTGCTTATACCATAAGATACTGTAGATATACCAGAAAATGTGACAACCCAGAAAGACTCTCTACAAATAAAAGCCACCGCCGCGCCGCACCGTGACTACAATTATTACCGTGTATTATTGGATCTCAATATTACCTGATGTTCTAACTTATTCTCTTATTAATTAACCTCATTACGTCTGTGCTCAAAAAGTTTCAAGCTTTAGATTGGGAATTGAAGTCTCAGTCCATGGACGAAATGCTTGTCGCCTCAGACCTTAGTCCTGGCAAAACCCGTGACTGGTTATTGTAAGACCTGAAAACATGTCATTCAATCTAGAATCTAAGCATGTTGCCACTGAATCGTCGCTTCAGAATGTTAAGTGATAATTTTTGCAATAAGAAGGTGAGATTATTCGTAAAATATCATACTTCTTCCAGTAAATGATATTATAATTTGTGTATCACATTTCATTACTTACTATAGAACATACTATATATATACTAATTGTACCAGAAATATTGACTCTTTTTTTATTTTTACATTGGGAAAAGGGGAGAAAGGAAAAGATGCTCACCCCGACAGGTAGTTGAGAATCGCTGGCATACGCTTTTGGTCAGGGAGCAGGAACTGTCCGTAAATTGTATCCACTCAATATCGGAACCCTACCTTAAAATTGTAAGTAAAATATGATAAGGTTACAATTATTATTTTTTTATATCATCAAGTAAAAGTGATGATTCGTTTATATCGATCGATTTAATATTCAACACCTTTATTGATATCATATGTAATATTGTACGTCTAAACTGCACATACTAATTCTCAGTTGAAATATTTATTTCAACAACAAATTACAGTATCCCACACGATCATTTTATGTTTATTGATTTGAATCTCCTCACCATATCTTTTTGTAAATATTTAAAGTAGACATTTCCTGTATGTATTGTGAATTATTTGCATAGTAAATAATTTAAATGGTATATTTTTATATATTTATTATCACTATGTACCATAGTCAGATTTATATTTTTTGATTTTATACAATTTGCAATAACAAATGAATTACATTTTATTTCAAAGTAATAAATCATTCTGAAAATAAACGGAATATAATTCTATACCAATATAAATACCTCCACCAATAATAATTTGACGAATAAACATTTATACGCCCGTGCAAGTAATTTATTTAATGTTGAATTCCTGTAACATAATGTTACGTCTAAATTCTTTGGGAACATTGAACTATTCGCTGAGCTCTCTCCCTAATAGTCATTCTCGGTGCAGCTTTTAGCCTTTGCAGAGATTCTGTAACTCGCCTACCCAAGTCTTCATCAATAAGAGCCAAGAGGTTAACAGACCTTCGAGCAACATTCGGTATAACATTTTCAAGTGACGACGCTAAATTATCTGCCAATCTTTGGCGATGAGCGTCATTTTCTAGTACATGATTATAAAAATAATTCGGTGGCTCTAGATCAACTGCATTACTGTGTAATACAATTAAAGTTTCCTCAGGTCGATCCTCGTCTACGTACGGTATAGGACCGTTGAAACTATTTGGATAATAATTAGGTATGTATTTCATATTGTTTCGCAATGGTGGACGACCATCACGATTATATGTTTTATCATATTTGGGCATATTCACTTCTATATTGTTATGATTGACACCCAACCTATAGTTATGAGCATCTTGGTAAGACATCCTACGGCCTTTAAATAGAAAATCAACCGGACCAAGTATACCAGGAACTAAATTACCAGGATTATAAGCGCTTTGTTCAACATCTTTGAAATGATTGTCTACACGTTGATTAAGTACTACTCGACCGATTTGTACAGTGCGGTATGTCCCAACTTTCCATTGCCTTGTTACGTCAAATGGATCGTAGTCGATATTCTTTATGCCACTTAAGGTCATAACATCCATTTCTAAACGCCATGCAGGATAGTTCATCGCAGCTATAGCGTTGTATAAATCCCTTGAATAGTAATCAGGATCTAGTGATGCAATAGTTCTAGCTTCAGCTGATGTCAAATTGTCTAAACCTTGTTCTGTTATGAAATTGAATCTTACGTAATATCTTTCTCCATGTTTGTTATAAATTTCGTATGTATGAATAGGGTAACTGTCCATTTTTCTATATCCATTTGGAATACCAAAATCGGAGTTTAGCCATAATATTATATGTAGCGCTTCGGGTCTCAGGCTAATCAAATCCCAAAACATAGTTGGATCGAAGAGATTAGTACGTGGATTTCGTTTCGCAGCACGTATAAATGAAGTAAAGTGCACTGGATCTTTGAAAAGGAATACGGGCACATTCAAACCTAATAGATCAAAGTTACCTTCATTAGTATACAATTTTACCACAAAACTTTTTTGCTCTCTAGCAAGTTCGTGTCCCCCTATGCTTTGACTAACAGATGAAAATCTAGCAGCAAGTGGAGTCCTTTTCCCTATTCCATTAAACACGTCAGCTTTAGTGTATTGCGATACATCATGTGTTACTTCGAAATATCCATAAGCGCCGATGCCTTTAGCATGAACTACACGCTCTGGTATCCTTTCTCTATTGCCATGCATAATTTGTTCCAAATGATACTGTCTGTTGAATATTTCAGTATTTATAGTGGTGGTATCTCGTACTTCTACTGGAACCCCGTCACTTGTAGTCAGTACTCCTATAGGTTTCTGGAAATTATCAAATTGTTTAGTTTTTATACAAATCTTGATGATCGCAAAATGAATTAATATTGACTGTGGATGACAGATGTAATAAGAGAGGGAGAGAGGGGGAGAGAAGATAAAATCATGTTTCTTCTGGGTTTAATTTTAGAAAAAATGTGTGAAAATATTAGCATGATTAATATAAATTTCATTATTTTGTACTCTTATACATTTTAGCGTTCAACCGCAATCTCGCTTCATATTAAGTAATGATGTTTCTTAAAGGTTTAATTTAACTCTTAAATTAACCTGCCCAAATTAACTTACAGCTGCTTGGTGACAGAGAATGCTTCATAAATATAATTTAAAATGAAATTAGTATAATTAACACAATGCTCATGAAATTTTACTAAAAATTAAACTACAATGTTAATGATTTCATACCGGATGTTCATTTTTGAAATCTTGCAGTTGATTATTAGCTGCATCCAAACTCGTATTGCAGTAGTAGATACTGGAAACATTTTGAATATAAACACAAATAAGAAACAATAAACAGTAAAACTCCTTCATCGTGAATAACATTCACAGAAGTGATTATCCTCACTGACTGCAGTATCTAATTACAGTGTTGAGAGGAAGTTACAACGAATCATATACATACAGTTTTATTATATTAACATTGGCGGTACAGTTACAACCAAACGTGTAAATACTGATGTTTTTTTTGTATTTTCATCGGTCAGTATTAAGCAAGTCCATCAAGCAAACCTCTTGTCAGTACAAACTTTGTTGGGCGAAATCGAATAGAACTCCTAATCCGCTGGTTATACTTTTTTATGTTCGTTTTTATTTGACGTCGCACTAATATTCTGTCTCGTTAACTCACATGGAAAATTATACGTACTACTCAACCAATGAGGAGTATTGCACCAAAGGTGGTGACGTTTCACATTTTTAAAAGTGTAAACTTTTTTACGTACTCTGAGTAGTGAACCGAGTAATAGGTGAACCGTCACACTGAGGTCGGTAACGCACTGAATCGTGTATAGTCCTTTTTGAGGTAAAAAGTTCTTTAGGCGCGTTGAGCAGTATTTTTGGCAGAAGATAAATTTATAATTTCGCGTCGTTACATGCTATGTGAGCAGGACCGGCCGTATTGCGCTTGTGCGTATTGCATCAGACTAGCGACGCGTAGTATAGGAACCTGTGTACATTTAATATTGATATTTGCAGCTCATCATACGTTTCATTGATTAATAGACTTTATAAAAATGTATTTAATTATTGCTCCGAGTGCCAATAGATATGAAAACGACTCTAATGTTAATAATTTCAATAAACAAATTCTGAAATTTAAATATTTATTTAAAGAATTTAAAGAGAAGGTTTATTTCATTCAGTCCTTATAATTGCCTCGACTTTTTTTTTGTTACTGTGTACCGTCCGCCGCTTTGGTTGGGGCAGCATAGGACCGGGCATTGTTATCACCAAGCCGCCATAGCGGTTAGCTCGGCGGAAGGTGGCCACCGGGCCCAATCCTAATAGGAAGGCAGACTTTAATATAGGATATATATAGGATAAATAAAGAATAATAGGAAGGTTACACACAAGAACCGTATATAGCTTCAATCTTCATCAACCACTCTTATTGTCTAGCGAAGAGTGCATCGTTCCAATAATAACGTTTTAGACTCATTGTTTGCCGGTCGCAATCCAGTCGTATATAACTGTCCTTACCTGCTACCCAGTAATGTCAAAATTAAATAATAGATGTCGCTTTCCCAAAAATTATACGAAGCTAGCAAATAACGTTACGTAAATTACGATCGTGTATTTTAAAACTTGTGTATTTTGCTTACGTTGATAATTGTGTTTGTAACTATTATGCGAATATAGGCGTGTAAGTATAAACAACAAATTGAATGGATATCCTTGTTGCGAATGTAATTGAGTATTACCTGTTAGGGCAAATTTCAGTGAATTTAATTTTATAATTGGTATCATTTACTGAATTCTTGGTGTAAGTACAGGGCCTCAACAAGAACAGTAGCTAGTGTTATTAGTAGCTGTCATAACGCCACACTATTTGAGATGCAATGCTATGCCGCAAGTCATTACGGTGTAAAATTGCCAGGTGGTTATATTTCTTATATTTACGTAACTTTTAATTGTTTGGGGATAACATGCAAGTAACTTTTTTAATTAAAGTGCCTATTGAGGAAATCGGAATAGATTTTATTAAACTACTAGCTGAGCCCCCGACTCCGTCCGCGTAGAACCTAATGTAAAAAACAGTGACAGTAATAAAATCATTTGAATGTATTAACTTAATTTATTTTCTCTCGTACTCAAGTCAAGTAACTTTTGATAGAGTTAACCGATTTTAATGAAACCAAGACTAAATGTTACTCGAGGATAAGCTTTATGATTTTCTTGGTGACATTTTATCATTAATTAAATCAAAGTTTTATCTTGAACGCAGAATTTTAGTATTGATGCGTATTCAAACAAATAGACAGACATACATTTCTCTAAAAATGATTGAAATGTATTTTATTACTTATTTCAAGACATCTGTAACAATTTTTTTCACAAAAATTTAAAAAGTACAGACATGTTACATTGACATTCTTTTTTTTTTTTTTTTTTTTTTTTATTGTAGCTCGGCAAAGTGACTGTACTGTGCCTGATGGTAAGCGCAGTACAATCCAAAAACAATGGCGACCACCGAAAGACATACTATCTATCGCCGGTCGCCGCTGTCATGCCGGCCTGAAAGCGACCCAGTCAGGGACAGCCCCCCCCCCCCCCCTGGTTGCTGGATATACACCGGCTGATCCCGGAACGCGACACGCCCAAACGTGTCACTATGGCGGGTGTTCCACCTGGTGTATGGTGGTCGCGATCCAGTCGGGTACAGACACCCTACCACCCCGCAATTCTTATTATATGTATAGATTTAGTATTGGTATGGTATGGTTTATTTTGGTAGGTGGTAGAGCCACGTTGAAGCTATTACTGGTTTCAGCATTAATGGGTCGGCTCGCCCGGGGTAGTATCACCCTCTCATGCAAAACCGACGTGAAGTAACAGTGCTTGCATTGTTGCATTTCGTTCGGTCAGTGAGAGCGCCGGAGGCCCACCTCCTTCCCCTCACCTCTCCGTCCTTTTCCCCCAAATACAGGCTGGTAACGCACTTTCGACTCCCCTGGTGTTTCCCTTGTTAGTGTCTATGGACGGTGGTGGTCACTTAAAATCAGGTGACACACCTGTTCGTTTGCATGCTATGACAAAAAAAATAGACATCTCATTTAAGATCACTTGTTCACATTACAATGAGCAAGTGATGAAAACATAATGGGCTATTTATTTTCTTACCCGTATATCGTCATAAAGTGCATAGAAACATTTGTTTAGTATTCAGGGTATTCAACATTTATTAACACAGTACGTTTTAATAAATCAGAGTGCTGAACATGTAAAAAAAAACGCACTCGAGTCGCAAGAAGTAAAAATTTAATACATTTATTTTGGCCTAAGTGATTTTCCAAAAAACGTACTGGTTCAATTGTTATATAATTCACACGGGTAACATTACGAACATATTCCTATCAGTAACCATGAGGCTACTTGGGTGATGACGTAATTTATTGAGAAAAAAAACAATGATCAACAATTGTTCACAAGCAGCGAAAGTTTCGAGTAACATCAGTTCCATGAACATATAAAAGAACACCAAGAAAGGATAAAATTCAGTTAAGTAGATCTTCCTTTTTTACACATAAAATCTTTTAGATTTAGGAAAAAACATATCTTTGATTTTCGTACTTTGGTTTGTAGCCTCGAGGGTTCACATCGCTTGTTACCGGTGGAGTGAAATAAAATACTGAAGGTGTTCTATTCACTGCCCTTTTCATACAAATATGATATAAGTAACAACACACTGTGATATAGCGTCTTACTCTAGTGCGCGTCTCGGGTGGAAGTGACAGTTCTCCGAGTAGCGCGTGTGTTTACATTTTAGGCCCCTGGATATGAGTCTTTTAGGTGCCTTATTGTCGGCAATGTTGCCGGTCTTATATCCTAAGACTTGTTGCAAACGAGTGTAGAATTAAGAAAGACGGAACGCTACAATACCAAGAAAATGATCTTTTGAGAAACGTAACTTCATTTATAACCGAGTTCGAAAAAGGAGGAGGTTACTATATTCGGTTGTATGCATTTTTTTTTAACTATGTTAATCGATATCTTCGTCAATTATGAACCGACTTTAATCGTTTTTTATTTAAATTGGTTATACTCAGGGGTGGTTCCATATAAATATCAATAAAGCACTACAAAGTGAAAAATAATTAAATTAACCAAATTAAATAAAAAATATTGATATTTCCGCTACCTAATAATATATTGCGGATAGTGCAGCAACAATTTGTGACTTTTTGTTTTAATTTTATTTTAATGTAAGTGAGTTTATCTAGTTATTTCTGAAAATAATTTTCATTGTTTATTATTTTTTTACGGAGTACTTTTCGTGAACAAACTTTCATTAGAACAGTGAGGGATTAAATAAAAAATCAATTTTATTCAATTTAAACGAATATATTATTAAAATTTCCTGTAATTTATCATCCTCAACATTGAAAAAAAAAATCGGTAGGATTTTATGGTGTTTTTACCTTTATTGAAAAATTTGAATAGAGCTTTCATAGCACGGTGACCAAGTCATGAGCTTCATATTAGGTTGAATCCAAAGCAAAGGAATGGCTGATACTTCATATAACTTTTTAATTAATTCAGGCATTTCAACTGTATAAACCCTCGAGGAAAATATATCACAATGGTCCATTATTGATTCTATATATAAAAATCTTACAAGGACAATATATCTTAGTAGGAGAACTTTAAAATGTAATTTGGCAAGTACATTAATAATTTTGATTGCTAACAATAATTGAGAAATAATAAACACATAGTAATTAACGAAATATACAATGAATCCAAAAATAATTTTTAATTCTTGAACAATATTAAAATAATTTATAGTATTATTAATATTTTATAATCGTATTTGTAGCTTTAGAGTCAAACAGATTACTCCACACATGTACGCACACACACCCACACACAGTTTTTTTTTTAAATATCATAGGAAGCAAACGAACATCTGATGTTTAGCGATCGCCACCGTCCATAGACACGTGAAATACCAGGAGAGTCGCAAGTGTGTTGCCATCCTGTGTTTGGGGGGAGGGGCAGGAAGGGAAGGGGGAAGGGTAGGGGAGGTGGTCCTCCGGCGCTCGCTCTGACCGAACGAAACGCAACAATGCAAGCACTGTTACTTCACGCCGGTTTTCTATAAGAGAGTGGTAGTATCCCGGGCGAGCCGACCCATTCATGTTGAAACCAATAATAGATTAAACGTGGTTCTACCACTTACAAGTAGGTATATATAATAAAAAGACTTGTTCTTTTCCCCTTATTTTTTTTAACTTGATTAGTTAGCTTATGCGAGTTCTCACATTCCAAATACATGTTTGAATTACTGAGGTACACATGCAGGTACACATATGTATATCACTAACTCATAAATGAATTATTTATTGACTTCAGGAAATGAACGTGAACTATATGCTGTTAAAATGAAGGTCGATTGTATACGTAAATAATTATTCTTTAAAAAAAAACTGTTAGTGTTGACTATACTTCAATATTTATGTAACTTGTACATCAATAGAATTACAACAATCATAATCATTTTGCTAGTAAATGTTTACAAGTCTAATTAATTCGGTTACTTTAAGTCCTTGTAATATAAATGTAATATAAATATTATGCCTTTCAATTCTGTGAAACAATTGAAAATTGATAGTTCTCGATCTTCTTAAGTAGAATAGCTTAATTGTTTTCATATGATTTACAATTGAAAGAAATAGCGATTTTTCGACTTCAAAAAAAGGGAACTTTTGAAGTAAAATGTATGTCAACAAGGTACATTTCAAAATATTATACAAATTTATAATCATATCATTAACACTGTGATGAGTCCATATTACTAGAATCATCATCGCTCTATAGGAGACCCACTGCGGGGCCATAAGCCTCTTCGCGAAGGAAGGTATGGGCGTAATCACTATGCCAGCCCACGACGTATTGGCGATTTCAAAATCTGAGAAATCCACAGCTCTATGTTTTCCCACATACAGTGGTACTATACCATAACATTTCTCAGGTTCGGGTTTCCTCACGATGTTTTCCTTCACCGTCAGCCGATAGTGTTACCAATTTAAATTAGTAAAAGCAATTTGATTCCGAAAATTTCTTTGGTACATCTCGGGGTTTGAACCTACGGACATCGGATTGATATACCACCGGTCAAACCACTAGACTATCATGACTACTAGAAATACATCAGCTAATCACGCCTGCAAGCATAAGCGTACCACTATAGCGGTTCTTACATTTCCTAAACAATCAAATACAATTGTCATGTCCTGCCGGGTGGCTGGGTAGCGATGCCAAAATTAAACACTAGATGGTGCTTATGCAAATATTTTCCGAACTTACCTAAGTTACGTTCATGTATTTTAAAACACACCCATAAATTGCCTAACTTCGATAACTGTACATGTAATTATTATAAGAATTTAGGCATTCAAATATAATTAACAAAATTAATGGATATCCTCGTTTGATTGTAATTGGGTAATGTTACTAACGGTAGATTTCAGGCAATTGTACTTTATAATTGTTATCATTTAATTGTGATAAGTATAGTAAACTTAAACAGAATTACGACACGTATAGTAGTGGAAATACAAGGATAAAAGCATCAGTAGACTGCAAACCACTATAACGCGTCGATGCTGGATGGCAACTTTTATTTCTTCTATGCCATATGTAAGTGACTTTCTTATTTACAGTACATTTTGTGAAAATGACGATGTTTTTATTAAACTATACCTTACATTAGATTACCTGGAAATAGCAAATTTAAAAAGATATCAAAAATAATGGGCTATAATATATTTTGTTATATATACGTCGTTCACAAATTACATACAAGCATTTCTTTAGCATTAGCGTATGATCATCGTTTATTAACACAATATGCTTTAATAACCGACAGTTCTAAACACATCAAAAATAATCCAATTCAATCACAGCACACACACAATTAGATAGACATTTCGATAAAATTTATATGGTTACCATAACGATGGAAAATCTACCACTGGCCACCGGGACATTTTAGTGTTGATATTTTGATGGCATCATGTTATTAAACCAAAAAATAATAATTGAAATAGTTTCACAAGCAGTGAAGGTTTCGACTAACATATAGAAATGTAATTGCTGAATAAAGGGTCCTGGCACCGTTACGACGCATCTCGGCTCATCAATATTTCTCTTGGTCGTGGCGATCGTTGTTGCTCTATGTGATATAGTTAAAATTTATATTTATGATACAAATTACGTGTTCATTATGTCATATTCTTGAATAAATCGTAATCAGTAATGATATAACATTAAAGGAAGACTTGTATCTTTAGTTAATATGATTATGCTTTATTCTGTCATTTTAATTAACTGGAAATAACATGCCTTCAGTCAGTGATACAGTCGTTTGTTCGTACGGTTACAGATTAACTAAAAATTGCATGGAAACCAGAGAACATTCCAAGATCACAACACATCACTGGATCCACCGCACTGAATCTATCACTGGATCCACCGCACTGAATCCATCACTGGATACGCCGGCTTTATATTGTTTTAGTACAAATGTTTCGTGATCTTTATGTCGTACGCTTGAGTGAACCGCAAGAGCGTATTAAGGGAATTTTTTTATTTTTAAATGATACGTTTAGGTTTTACGAAGTACCTACTATTTTACTCAATAATATAACCTATTCACCTCGGAATTAATAAATTCGTGGTATACAATATACACATAAGAATAATTAGATATCAATATGAAAATAATCTATACTAATATTATAAAGGAGAAGGGCTTGTTTGTTTGTTTGTTTAGTTGAACGCGCTAATCTCAGAAACTACTGGTCCGATTTGAATTCTTTCAGTGTTGGATAGTCATTTATCGAGGAAGGCTATAGACTATATATCATCACGCTAAGACCAATAGGAACGGAGCAACAATGAAGAATGTTTCAAAATGGTTTTTTTCCTTTTGAGAGCTTCCGCTGCGTGTTAGCGTTAGCCCAAAGTAACTATTCCACGCGGATGAAGTCGCGGGTAGGAGCTAGTTTTATATATAAAAGTAAATGTCCTCGTCTCTTTATTTTATTTTATTAAAGTGTAAGAGATAAATGTAATTCGCTATCAATTATGGGATGACTATATATTTCCCAATTCCCGTGTACAACGTTTCTTCAATGTCGGTTTTAATATTTTAGTTTTTTTTTATAATTTCTAAATATATCAATTGAGGAACAATATAAGCTTCCCGTGCTCAAACAAATCGGTTAATCAGCTTTAGAGGTAATTGGAAACATACAAAAAGACAAATATATTTAAAAAAAAAATCAATATCATCTGCCATAGGATTCCGAAAAAAAAACTGATTTATTGTAGCGGAAAAACTTATGGTTACGCGTCACTGATGATCTCGACATGCTCGTGACGTATTACGCTTGCGTCAGCCTAGCGATGCGCAGTATAGCGGTCTGTGTACATGTAATATTGACATTTTGTTTTGAGCTTGTGCAGCCCATCATACATATTATTGACTTATTAATAAACTGTATCATCACTACATAGTATAAAACAAAGTCGCTTTCTCTGTCCCTATATCCCTATGTATGCTTAAATCTTTAAAACTACGCAACGGATTTTGATGCGGTTTTTTTTAATAGATAGAATGATTGAAGAGGAAGGTTTATATCTATAATAACATCCATTAAATAGTGGAGAAATACTGTTATTTTTGAGGTTTCTAATGCGATGCTGTAAATAATTACATTTTTTCCGCTTACATTGCAACAAACGCAGGCGGGCCACGGGCAGTAATGAATAAATCAAAACTACTGGATCGATTTTAATCATTTTTTCAGTGAATGACATAGGCTATATATTTTATACCCGTGCGAATCCGGAGCGGGCCGCTAGTAATGTATATAATTATTGCTCGGAATGGAAAAAACCAAAATAATGTTAATAATTAAGTAATAAATAAGTAAACCGACGTGAAGTACTAGTGCTTGCATTGTTGCGCTTCGCTCGGTCAGTGAGAGTGCCGGAGGCCCACCTCCCTTCCTCTCTCCCCTTCCCCCTTTCCTTCCCCATCCCTCAACACACTTGCGACTCCCCTGGTGTTGCAAGTGTCTATGGACGGTGGTGATCACTTAACATCAGGTGTCCCACCTGTTCGTTTGCCTCCTATGATATACAAAAAAAAATCAATAAACAAATTATTAACTTTAAATAATTCAGACTATAATAATTGATTTAGACATTCAAAAAAGAACAGAGTTATTCCATTGTTTTAAGTTTTCACTTCTCTCGGCAGTCCTTATAAATGCCTCGACTTTTCTTTTAATAATTTAATATAGTTTCTTGTACGTATTGTATAACAGACAAAAATCCATTACACAGAGCTTGGAGTTGATACAGTGCGTTAGAGAGAAGTACATATGATACACAAAATATAATAATCTGTTTTGTTTAGCTAGCAGGGTTTTTATCTATATGAAATAACTAATTACTTACTTGAAAATTTATTTTTCTAGCAGGCACAGCGGTCATTGTCCCGCTTTGATAATAAAAAAAAACCTTGACCAATTATATACCTAAACCTTCATCATGAATCGCTTTATCTACTGGAGAAAACCGCATGAAAATCAGTTTTTGATTTTATCGGGAATAGACAGACAGACAGACGTGGCAGAAGACTTTGTTTTATAATATGTAGTGATAATTATGTACTTTTTGTTCATACATTATGACTCGTCAAATGTAAAGTATTCTACAAATAATATAGTCACTGTGTAGTCTTAAAGCAAGTAAATGATCATTGGTATATTTTTTACCTGATTTTTCCCAGGCAAAAGAAAAATACGCCCTGCAAGTAATTGCGATCGAAAGTAAATCACGAGGCAACCTTGACAAAGAACTCCACTTGCCGTTTTACGAGGCTATAAACCAACGCGGCAACGTCCCGTTCGACTTAGCTCAACAAACAAATGGGACGTTTCCATGCCCCACGCATTTCTATATGTAGCTATTTTAAAATATATCTTAGTACCTATTTCGTAGTTTTTTATGGTTTCTAAAAAATTTAATCTCTTTTTTATATTTAGGAAGCAAACGAACTGGTGGGTCACCTGATCTAAAGTGATCACCACCGTCCATAGACACAGCAACACCAGGGGAGTCGCAAGTGCGTTGCTAACCTGTGTTTAGGGGGGAAGGAAGGAGTGGGGAGGAGATGATGGGGAGAGGGGAGGTGGGCCTCCGGCGCTCTTACTGGCCGAAGGAAACGCAACAATGCAAGCACTGTTACTTCACGTCGGTTTTTTGTGAGAGGGTTGTACTACCCCGGGCGAGCCGACCCATTCATGCTGAAACCAGTAAAAAACATAAGCACCACACCGCTTACCGCATTTCCCCACGACGTCGAGAAAACACATCGCTGAACGAATAGTGATTATAAGAGTGGTAGTTTCTTAAAACGTTAATAAACTTAAATTTAAATGACGATATCGTGATATTTTTTGTTTTAGGTAAACAATAACGGTCTTATTACAAAAACAAAAATGAACACGGGTATAACACGAGTTTTACTAAGCATTGCCTAAAATTTAAAATCTAGTTGAAGTCATTTTTTAAATACTTTATTACAAAAGCGTCTCCTGAAACTGAAAAGAACTCTGAATAGCATTCGTTCTATTCGATCCCATGATTCAAAATACGTTCCATTACATACAGATATTTTACAAACAATTTCAATTTATGAATAATATTTTTGTTCAGATCTTCATTAAGAAAATTTACTAATTATACGTTAAATTGGTTATCATTATTGTGATAGTTTAGTTAAAAAAAAAGAAAAACGGAAGTAGTCCGGTGAAGCTGTTAAGACCTTGCCAGGTCAATAGCGTAGTCAGTACGAGAAAAAAAATTAAAAGAAAATAATAATGTATAAAATAAATAAAATAAGCAATTTATAAGGTTTAAATGTTACGTCATAGTGTGTAAAGTGGAACAATAGTATAATGACAGATTACATAGTTATGATTTACTTGTGAGTGTCTAAAATTGTTTAATTTATTTACTTCTTCTAAATTAATTATACCCACGAAATCCATAATTGATTATGAAACGTCTTTTGCCGGCAAATAGAGATTAGATTAGATTAGAGGTAATTACAACAATAGAATGAGAACTGTCAACTAAGGCAAGTATTAGAGAATATTTAAATTAAAATAATGTCCATCAGCAAACAAGGGTAAAGACACTCTTTTGTGACGAAACTTTTTTAAGTGAGAGAGAGTTCAATGCATATTTAACTTTTTTTGTAATAACACGGCAAATGTCTTAGAAAAAAGTTAAAAAAATTAAGCAGAATCTATCCAGTAGTTTTTGTGTGATACGCTCACAGATGCAGACCTATGTCTTATTGTCTATATCCAAAGTAATATTATAAATACAAAAATGAGTTTTTTTGTCTGTTTGTTATTCTTTCACCTCTTAACTACTCAACCGATCATCCTGAAATTTAGCATACACGTTGTCAGAAGCACAGAAAAGAACACAAAATACTATTCATCAAGGCTAACGACGAGTAAAGCCGCGAACAAAAGCTAGTAGAATATCAAAAAGACTAAAATTGTTTATAGAGACAGAATGTCATTGTCGAATTCGTGGGTTACAACCGAAAGGCGATTATTTGGTTGGTTGGTTGGTATAATAGACGATTATAACCAAAGTAAACTTCCAACAATCTACAGGTGCTATTAATACATCCGTACTATATGAATGCATATACATACTAATTAAAAAGTATTGGAGTGAGACACCGACCTCGCCTGACCTATTTCTGCGCGAGATCCGCCCCAGGTCAATACGTCGAGACGAAATACAAATGAATGTAAGCTTTAAAATTTACAGGGTAAAGCGCAAATTTATATAAGTGTATGTGTGTACTGAAATAGATTCACGACACATTTAACTATAGAACGTGTTGATTGTTCTATGCAGTTTATAGTATAAAGTTAGTCGATTTAGGGACGTGGAATAGGGTAGAATAATGAATTTCCCGAATCAATTCTCTGAAAGAATCGATTTTAAATAATAAAGGAGTTTTTGCACTTGCATTCTCATTGAAGTTAGGAACCAAATCCTCGACCTGTGAACATTTAATAGAACATCTTCACATTCATCATACACTCTTATAATTCTAGATTATCTCTGAAGTTTTACACCAGCCCGTGAAGTACTGACGATTTATTAAAGTTAGAGGTTTATAGGGTTATAATCAGACACAATTTTGGCACTATATAAATTATTTATAGGACCTCGCAAATCATTAAAGACCAAATTTAGGTATTAGGAATTCGGTATCTTAACTCGACCCTCGCATTACATTCTCGAATAATTTAATGTATGTCCGCAAACATTTTGAAAAGTTGGATTTCGTAAAAGACTGGCATGATTTAAATCCTAGAAATTATGACAAACTCCCTTCGTTTTAGATTCCCGTTTAATCGCCCCTTGTTTTAGACTCAGCAAAACCAGTAACAGTGTTAGGTTTTAAAACAAAGTCCCAAAGTATATCACCGATTTTCCGGACGGAGAGTTTAAGCGCCATGTCAAGCGGGTTTTGGTGTCAAAAGGCGTCATAGAGTAGATCAATACGTGAACGACGGTGCTATTTGGAATTGACTCCGCCCTCTATGAATACACTAATAAATAATAGTTGAAAAAAAGTAAAAAACACGCTATTATAGAAAACCAAACTAAAAAAATAGAAAATAAATTTGAATTAAAAATAGTGTATAAAATTTGAAAAATATATAAATTAATAATAGCGTAAACAAAAAAAAAGTATTTTATTGTAAAAAAATCGTGGTGTGCTTAGTTTCGATGTTTATAATTATTTTATTGACAGATATGAGTAAAGGGATTATCATTTCAATAATATCTTTAAAAGCATCCCATGCTTATTTTCAAATAAAATACATTTTTTATTTATTTACACTTTTATTAATTTATATTTATTAAAGAATTACACTATTCTTAATTCAAATGTATTACAATTTATTTTCTATTTTTTTATTTTGAATTTCTATAAAAGCGTGTTTTTATTTTTTATAACTATTATTATTATTTCCTACTTTTTAGTTTAGTTTATATATAAAAGTCTTTTTTATTTTTTTTAAACTATTTTTTTTATTAGAGCAAAATTAATTGGTAGCTCTATCACCATTCATTATAATAGCGAATAATGCTCTTTCCTCAAAAATTGTAAATTTAAATTCTTTCTTATTTTGTTGAATTAAAAATTGCCTTTGGTACTCGAAAATTTGTTAATATTAAATCGGTTAAAGATAATGATTGGAAATTAAAATTAACATCAATTACTGCCTTATCGACTATAGATAAAAGTTAACTTAATTAACAAATCGTATTTTGCAAATTGAATAATGGAATAATCTTATCAAATTAGTGTATTGTCATCGGTTCTCAATAAATCTACAAAGTTTGAATTAAATCTAACCGTTTAAAGTGGGTCAAAATCGCGACCAAAGGAGTCGGTTACAAACATACAGGTGAAGCTAACAAAAAGCGAGTAAAAACGATTGTAACGTATAGTGTATTTTAAATAGATAATATAAAAAGACGAATCGGATCGAGTTACTTGCCGGTTCTTCTCGATGATTGGGTTGTCTTTTGAACCAGCGTGTGTGGTGGTTTTGACCTTCATAAGTGCCTTCTTAGGGCCTAAATTGAATAAAGTACTTTTGATTTTGTCGAACGTGTCCGAATTTCCTTACAATTTTTTCTTTCACCATCAAAGTATGATCAAGTAAATCGCCATCAGTAAATGTACGGGAATTATGAATTTATTTTTGACATTAATTGTTAATATATTAGAAAAATAATAAACATTTTTTATCAAACTGTTTTTACTATTTTCCGAAATAGAACAGTATAAAGTTAAACACCGTGTACATAATGACAAACCCGCCACAGTGACTCTATTTTGGTGTGTCATGTTTGGGAACCACCCAATGCACTTCCAGTTGTCGAGAGACTTGCAGTTAGTATGACCGGAGAAAATAAATGACTAATATATATATAATGTTCGTTGTGACCACTTCGCGTCACGTTGATCAAGCTGGATCAACGAAATATCATCACTATCACCCTGTAAGAGGCCCACTGCAGATAGGCCTCTTCCCGAAAGAATGTATAGTAATAGTCAGGTATTGGCGTTTTCTGAGAAATCTACAGTACTATGTTTTCCTACATACAGTAGTACTCCAAGAACGTTCATCAGGTTCAGGTTTTCTCACGATGTCCACCTTCACCGTCTGCCGATAGTGTTACTAAGTTAAATTAATAAATTTATACAATTTCGTAAAAATGGTACATGCCAGAGTTCGAACCTGCGGACATAGGAATTCATATTCCACCGGTCAATTGAACGATTTTTTGATATATCATAAGGATTTTGATGTTTTTTTATTGTTCTTTATGATTCTAAAAGTACTACTATATCTAATGTTAAAGATATATATGTAAATAAAAAATTAAGTTAGTTAATTAATTACATTTTGTCATAAACTGTAATTACTCTCTACTACTTGAGTCGGGTATTTTCAGGTATATAAAATAATTAATGGAGTCTTTCTTATTCAACAAAAACATTGATAAACGTTTCTGTTTTCTTGTAATACTGAATGATATATTTTAAATACTAATCAAAATTTAATTTGAACTATTTAAATGTGGATTTTATATTAAAATTTCAATAACAATGAGTGTTATCACGTCTAAGATAAATTAAATTGCAGAACAAAGGATTCAGAGACTCGATATTGAAACGTACCTATTAAAATGTGAACTAAAATAAGACTATACCTATCTAAAATTTCAAAAGCTCGACGGCATCTCTGTCCAGCGTTACTTGGTCTGTCTCACCCTCCATAACGAGTGTGAAAACGGTCGAATATAAGTAAGATAATATACATCGCCATGGGATCTTGTTTAAATGGTGTTGTCTAGAGTCGTAAAAGCGGCCACATTAACACCGTGTGAAATTATTTTTATAAATTCGTTTTATTGATAAAAAAATATATGTATAGTCTTCGATAGTTTTAGGAATAGTATCGATCTGTTTACCCTGGAACATAAAATTATATTCACGAATATGTTCATATTGTAAATCTAAACGTTAATAGATAAAAGTATTACTTTATATTAATTAGCATTAGTGTGCTACTATTGTATATAACATTATTAGGTATTGACTGCCGACTTTCCGAGTTGTTAATAAGTAATCCTTAAATTATGTCACACGTTAAGGGCGAGAGAGAGGGTCAAAATTGGTAATTTTAATTTGAATGACCACACGTGAATTCTTAAAGTCATGAGATTTGTGTGACGAAATTTATAGATGGCCATTAACAAAGAAATATCACGTAAACCTTTCTCACGTGTGACTGCAATTATAGCCAATTAAAACATAAGTAGATAGGGGTTAAAGAGACGCAAGTAGCGCAAGAAAAGTTATTAGTAACAATAAAGAACTGAACTCATGTTTATTTACTAAGATTAAGGAATGATCTGAAACATTTAAGCACTTTAAGCGTTCGCAGCAAAGCGGATTTACATTAAATTGTGTGTAGGAGCTTCGGGCTCACTACTATAAGAGTCTAGACTGACTTGGACAGCGTAGCAATAATACTCGGAGTGCGTAAAATAGACTGTTTATTCATATCTCCATATATGGTATTTATAGAGACACGCGATTTTTCATTTGTTTGAACGACATTCTATTTACAATATTTACAAAAGTTTCAGCCAGCCTGCCAAAGAGGATGACATACTCGGTAGATACATGTGTTTATCAGCAGTATAGTCGTAAAGGGTAACAAAATGTTCATACATGTAGATTGGTTTATGAGTAGTGAAAGGACAACGTCGGAAGAGAAATTAAAGTTTTTATCAGTTACGCTGATATCGTGGGACATTGGTACTCCGCCATCTCTACGTAGTGAGTGGTACTAGATACCTGAAATTTTCTTTGTGGTACAAATTAACAGCAGTTTATCACTCTAGGTAATGTTGTGTGCTTGTTCAACAGTATAATGGGTATGATTTACAGACAATACAACAAATGCACTTTCACATTTTTGGTAAATTACCTGTGTGCCAATAATGGTCTTCCATCAACAGCATTTCTGGTGTCATTCCACTTCAAACGGCTTAGTACAGGTATGTGCAATCTTCTTTTTTAAATTATGTTTTCTAAACCTGTATCTCTGATATGGTGTCAGAGTCTTCATATTGACCAAAAAGGGAGTAGTGACGTGCTAATATTTTGTCGCGTCTATATTTAATCGCAACAGTATTTATATCCGTAGGTGTGTATGCGATGGTATTCCATGCCTGTATTTTGTGTGAGGTTATATTGTAGTAGACAGGGATGAGCTGGCTAGTAATAGTAACAGACATTGCATTTTTTTTTATTTCATTAATAATTATTATTTCCAATTCCACTTTTTTTCATATAGATTCGAGTTTACATGTTTATGCATTGTAATTACTCTCATGTGCGACAATACGCGATATTTAAATATTTATGACATAGATATTAGATGTCGATTTAAACATCAACACGTGTAATAGTTTAATATTAGAGTATTACTATGATTAATAATTATTTATATTTAATTCTGAACATAAATTGCACAGTATACTTGAACGTTCGGGTTCTGTATGTAATATAAAATCATTTTAGTATCCCAAGGAGCATTTAAAATATTTTAAGTGCCACGCAAATTACGCTTCTGTGTGATAGCTTGTCAGTTTGACGTAAACTTTACAGCTGCAAATCCATGTACTCTGTTTTAAGATGCCCGTTTTAAATGCTAATCAATCTGCACTTTTATCTTTTCTGTTGTATTTTATGACTAAATTTAAATTTAAAATGTGCAAATTGTTTAAACGTAAGAATTATAATAATCGCTTAATTTTGTAAATCACTTGGTGAAAATATGTTCCTTCGTAAAATACGTTTACTTACATACAATATTTCAGAAATCATAATAAAGAGATCACTATTTTAGAATTAATATTGGATGTGGGTTTGTGTTACTGCATTTTCGCAGAGCCAACATTGGATGCCTTCAAAATGCTATAAATAGCGGACAGGTACGCAATTCACCTAAGATTCAGTGGTACCTAATAGTCTATGGCTGTGTACAACTGACCTTACAAAGCGGCGCGGTTCTGAAGCCCATCATAATAGGTTTCTTCTCCCGAGGTCTGAGTTGAAACGGCTTGTATTTGAGAGCGTATTGCCATTGGATTGGACGGTAGCAAGAGCACTACTATTTTGTAAAAGTAGGTATAATTATATATATTCTATAATATCAGAGTTCCTAAATAAAATTAAGTTTAAATTGTAATTTAATCTTTATCTTTATATATACATTTCTTCTTTACATGTGTATTTAATTGAACTCCTAAACGGCTGGATCAATTTTGATGAATTTTTTTTGTATGTTTAAGTGAGTCCCTGGAAGGATTAGATTCATAGATGGACCCAGTAGGTGGTATTGATTTCGAATTAGAGGATTTCATATTTTCCCGGCAGGACAACGTCTACCGTACCAGCTAATCTATATATGTAATTAAGAACTAAAGTTTTAGTTCTTAATTAGTAGTTACTAATGTCGCAGAACTCGAAATAGACCTTGATCTTTGGTACTAAAAGTCGACATCTTTTCGCCCGATGATTAATATGATATGACATCATCGCCCGCCCTCATTTGTTTCCGATGACACGAACCTTCCATTCGTAGTTTGTGAACTTACCCAGAAGACCAACTACGAGTTATTTCGTCATTTCTTTACCTGCCATATTTATACAGCTACGAGCAAAATCGTAACATGTCAGTGTACCTACATATAGATCGGTGGCTTCAAGAAAGTGATATAAAATCAGATTTAACTTACGTGAACTTCTGAGTTACAGTTTCAAATATAAATACAAGCTAATTCGTACTATATTTTTCTTCCAAAAACAACATTTTTTTTACATTCTTGATTAGTACATATTTACTATAATTACCATTTTTAGTAACATAATATCATTAAAACGAAGTCAGTTTTGTCAAAAGTCCTGTGGCTGTCAACGTGTTAAAGTTATATTTCCTATGAGAAATCATTAAAATAATTTTTAGCTTGAACGGAAGTTACGTTCGCTGATGTAACACACTATGAAGTTAGTTGATAAACAATTTATTGTTAAATATTATAATAAATAATTTATTTTTACTATAATTTGTGTATGTTATTTATTCAAACTATTATCAATAGTATTTAATGACGTCATTTGAACTTTTGAGTCGGTTTACAGCGGTTAAAATGTATAAAAACGTTCAAGCCTATGTTCAAGCCAAATAATTATAATTTCTCACTATATACTTGAATTCTATACACTCTGTTACTGTACAACAAAATGACGGTCACTGTCCCTGACGGTAAGAACAGTACGATCGAAAAACAACGTAGGCCACTGAAATAGTTACATTCCATCGTTAGTCATGACTGACATGTCGGCTTGCGAGCCTTTTGACAGCTCTATACACGCTGCCTTATCACAAAACGCGGCACATATACATGTACACTGAGTTTTTAGCGGGATTTTGGAATGTCATTAGTTTAGAATATTATCCGATACGAAATATATATAGGAGTTATTGAGTTATGTATCCTTGGTACACATATATGTTTCAACAACTCTATGTATGAATAGTTAGCTTAGCTTAGGTTAGCTCACATAGGTCGCGAATTGCATGTATCAGGCAACAGCCAAAGCCGAGGTGTGCCGCGCACCTTTGAGCTAGTTGTCAAAATAAAATCGGCTGAGTGCCTTAAGCGCTCGCCTTAGTAGTCCGGTGAAGCTGTTAAGACCTTGCTTGGTCAATAGCGTAGTCAGTTCGAAGAAAAAAAAAAATTGGAATGTCATGTAGTGGATTTTATTTTTTATTGACATTCTTGTGTTGTCTCTATATTTTGTAATTTTGGTGGCATTTTACATAATATAGTTCGGTTATTGTGCACAAGTGAGGTGGGTGGGAGATAATATCAGGGGCCATGGATACTGACTTGCCACAAAAACTCGCATGAAAGTTCTAACGAGAGTGCCACCGTTTTGTATGAACATTGAAATAATCACAAGACGCTTATAATATCAATACCAACTCACCAATGGCAGTAATAATCTACTAGAAGATTGGTTGCCAGAAAGAAAGTTAAATTAAAAAGAAATGTACCACTACCGTTGCTCTAATACAAATACCGTGCAGAAACCATTATATCTTGAACTCTACGGTATAAGACCTTCGTAGTCTGGGTCTTTCGTCTCTTGGTCTACAATTAAATTAAAAATACGGTTAACACTATCCCGAAAAACCTTCTACCTTAAAATCTACGATATGCGACCTTCGTTATCTGAGTCTTTGGTCTCTTGGTCTATAATCAAATTAAAAATACTGTCAATCTTATTATAATGTGTGTTTCAATGAGATCATTTGCTACTAGCAAATAGTGATAAACACTAGTTCTAATTAAAGAAGCTCTGCTACGTGATCTGGAACCAGACGGACGACCTTGATTTTGCCGTGACGTCATCGGAGCAGCCTCACCGAAACGCCCACTGCACGAGATTATGTTCTAATCCAACAGCCTGGCCTGAATACCAAATTAAGTTTAAATGTTAACAAATAACTTCGTATTTATAAAGACTATTTATTGGTCGTTCAGTAATCGAAAGTCGACCATTAAATGTGGAGTGCAAACTGTGTCCTTCACATGTTGATATATAAATATATTATGATATATAGATATAATATTGTACTATTATATTGTAGACTAGCTTCTGCCCACGACTTCGTCCGCATGGAATAGTTACTTTGGACTAACACTAACACGCAGCGGAAGCTCTCAAAAGGAAACAAAACCCGATTTTGAAGCAATTTTCATTGGTGCTCCGCTCCTATTGGTTTTAGCATGATGATTAGCCTTCCTCGATAAATGAGCTATCTAACACTGAAATAATTTCTCAAATAGGACCAGTAGTTCCTGAGATTAGCAAGTTCAACCAAATAAACAATCAAACATCCAGTTTTATAATATTAGTATAGATTACTATTATTAACTCGAGCCGTCGTTCAAATTACAATAACTTTTGATATATTGGACAGATTTTAATGAATCAAAGAATAAGTTATTCTCGAAAATATACTTTGTGGTATTATTGTAAACCCAGTACTTTAGCAGCGATGCGTTTTCATACAAACAGACAGATAGACATTTCTAAAAATGATTGAAATGTATTCTATTACTTATTCCTAGACACCTGCAACAATTTTTTCACGAAAATCGAAAAAGTACAGACACGTTAGATTTACATTCTTATTATATAAGGGGTCGTCTATTAATAACGTGAGGATTTTTTGACTCCCGTACCTCCCTGGTGAGTGAGATGTGAGATTAGTCTCGATCCTCTCCCCCCTCCCGTAATATCACGGGAGATCTTTCAAAATTTTTATTTTGAGTATACATGCGTTGGATCTATTTAAAAAAAACACAATTTGCTTCGTTGTTTTACTTTTTACTTTAACTTTTTAACATTATATTACATTTAGTTAGAACTAGCGGGCGCGGCGGACGTTGTCCCACCCTGATAATAAAAAAAAACCTTGACAAATTGTACACCTAAACCACTCTCATGAATCACTTTATCTACTGGTGACAACCGCATGAAAATCCGTTATGTTGTTTTTGAAGTTATCGCGAACTGACAGACAGACAGACGTGGCAGAGGACTTTGTTTTATAATATGTAGTGATTATTATTACATTACATTTCCCCCGTGGTCTAGGGGTAAATTTCGCTCCCACACACCAGACTATACCCCCCTCGGCAGCGGCTCAAGCCTAGGTCCGTTCCCTCGGCGTGGAGCTCTTGAGTACGCTGCTCGCGCGATACAGTGACACAAAATCTTACAACACTGCAACAACATTACACATATCACCGCCACACACGTGCACGCACACATGCTTACACATGAAAGTGGAAGGGTTTTTATTTTTGTTTTTCCTTTATTGAACTGAAACAGTTTAGAAAAATTATCCAACACAAAATACATATAAGAGTTGTTGAGGTATGTATGCTTGGTACACGTATATGTTTCAATAACTCATATAAGTATGAATATAGCTATAGCTATAGTATACTTGAATATAGCTATAGTAGCTAAGCTTAGGTTAGCTCAATCAGGCAACAGCCCAAGCCGAGGTGTGCCACGCACCATTGAGCTAGTTGTCAAAATAAAATCGGCTGAGTGCCTTAAGCGCTCGCCTTAGTAGTCTGGTGAAGCTGTTAAGACCTTGCTATATCAATAGCGTAGTCAGTTCGAAAAAAAAGAAAAAAAACATTACATTTCGATATACCAATACTAGATAATAAAGGCAATTTGTAATCAGGCATTAGGCTTCCATGCATTGCTTAATATGAGGCCATAGTTAAGGCTATTATGTAAAAGATTCCAGAAATAAAGATATTTATATTTGTAAATGACATGATAAGATCGTAAACACGTTACGCTTAAAGGGGGCTGGCTCTCAAGTACGGCTGCCGGAACACACCAACAACTCATTGACGGCAGATTTTCAACTAGTTAGCCAGGTGGGTTTAGAGAAAATCCTACCATCATGCTATAGCTTCATTACGATATTTTCCTCCACCGAAAGCTCCAATACAGTTGTCAGCATTCGAAGTTACATCCACGTTCAAACACGTTATCAACTAAGCTATCATTGATCCTAGAAAACATCATCTTCTTACCCTTATCCCTCTTAAAGTACAGCAGCACAATATGTTTTCTTTGACCACTCTCGCCTATCAGATGTCATCTCAGTATTCACACCTTATATATACAGCATTTTTCACACAATCCACCAAATATCTTGTTCGTTCTCTACTCCTTTACTCACCGACCATCTTACTCAAAACTTTTTTAGATACATGGTCTACCTTAGAAAACATATGAAGAAAAAACAGAAGCGTTACTGGCCTTAATTTTAAAAGAAAGTAGATTATAATATAGCGTAAAGTAATCTAAATAGAATGTATGTCTACTCTATGTTATACAATATACGTTTAATCGTTATAAGTGGGTAAAACGAGCCAAGTTCCCGGGGTATCGATCCCACGCCCTTCACCTTGCCGCGCCTCACACACCTAACTGATTCGACAAAAAAAAACCTGTCCGTATTTCACGCGACTGCCAACAACATCTGTTACTATTTTCTCCGTTGTAATTACGTAACTTAATCACTGGGGAGAGGAAAATTAACGATAACGATTAATTAATTTCTTTCACTTCACAAAGATAAATAATTACTTCTTCATTACATGATGTCATTAGCAATAAACAGTGATTAATGGAGTTTGTACACAGGCCTATGTAACTAAATATTAAAATGTTATTTTTGAAGTGAATCTTCTTATTGGTTATATTCTTGGATATATTCTATAATAATATGGATATACTGTTATGGAGAGCTTTCAAATTCTGATCCGTAACCTCTTTGTGTGACGATGCAGTGGTGGGGGGTAAACACTGTGTCGGGTAGAGTGGAAGCATTGTCTCGCTTGCCTTCAAGTATTAGAGAACAGATGAGTACGCTCGTCTCGCTTTATCTTTGAAGGGTTCAATTCTATCGCACGTGAACTACACACAATTTTTTTTATATCTTTCTTGATATTCAACTAGCTTCGCCCCGCGGTTTCGGCCACTTTGTGTGTTCTACAAAATAGTTATTACAATCACTACATATTATAAAACAAAGTCCTATGCCATGTCCGTCTGTCTATTGGTGATAAACTCAAAAATTACTGTACAGATTTTCATGCGTTTTGCACCAGTAGATAAAGTGTTTTATGAGGAAGGTTTAGGTATATAATTTGTCAAGTTTTTTTTTTTCGGAACGGGATAACATCCGCCGATCCCGCTAGTAAATAATATTCATGAGGAGATGCGGTCATGTAGTTTCATTCTAAACTAATCATAGAATTTATTATGGTAATACAAAAATTCAGATACCATACATATACAGATATTCGACCGAATTATATGCTAAATATGTCGGCTTATATAAAGACAGTGAATTACAGATTACGAGTTTCTAGAAGTTTTGATTGTGTTACCATTTGTAACTAAAACAAATCGTCGTTCTATAGAAGTTTGTGGAACCTTTTGTACACAAATTTTAAAGTAGCTTACCATTTGCTACTATTTCACTTTATTCTCTCGTAAAAGGTAGATATTCATTTCATAATTGTCATACAATAATTTTAATTGCGTATATATCGTATATGGTGTCCCGCTTTGTGTTCCCTTAGTTTATCTAAACGAGAGATTCCCAGACTCTTTTCCCATAGACCACTTTCAAAATTTAACTGATTCCGGTGGGCCTCGTGCGGCTACATTTCACCATATTCCCAAAACTCGGCAAAAAAAGTGAGATTAGATTAAATCTATGAAAATTTACTTTTCAGCGGAGTTCCAAGCACATATTAATAATTTTCGAAAAAAAAATAAGTTTTTACAAGTAACAGTCGTTGAGCTTCTAAAATATTATCTGCCTACATTGATAGGTGAGGTCAAGCCAACATTTTAGTAGTCCGGTGAAACTGTTAAGACCTTGCTAGGTCAATAGCGTAGTCAGTTGGAAAAAAAAACATTTTAGTTTTTCACTATCGAAAGCATAGATTTTCATGAATGCGTGCGTGGATTTTGGTGATTGTAGCTTACGAATTGCGGATCCCTATTTTTTTGTCACGCCAACGTAGACCCCCGTCGAGTCTCCCGTGGGCCCCTGGGGGTCCACCTAGACCACTTTGGGAACTAAGGATCTTAACGATTCAACAAATTTTGATATTGTTTCCGCTATCATATAAAGAATTACATCTGAACGGTTTATATATATAATAAAATATATTAAGGTATTTAATCTATACTATATATACTAATATTATAAAAAGATAAAGTTTGTGAAGTTGTGAGTTTGTGACGTTGTAGCGGGTAATCTCAGGAACTAGTGATCCGATTTGAATTTTTTTTACTATATATTATATAACATGTTGTGTTATATAGCTCATTTATCGAGGAAGGTTATATATATAGGCTGTATATCATTACGCTAAGACCAATAGGAGCGGAGCACCAATTAAGAATGTTTCAAAATCGGGGCTTTTTTCCTCTTGAGAGCTTCCGCTTCGTGTTAGCGTTAGCCCAAAGTAACTATTCCACGCGGACGAAGTCGCAGGCAGAGGCTAGTATTTATATAGTGGATGTATTTTAGTTAAATCGTAAAAACAATCATGCAGGCGCTTATATTAAAACTCCTATTTAAAATTATTTGTATAATTCAAAAATTATTGTTCTAAGTCTAGGTGTGTAATTTGTCTTCGTTAATTGTCTGCTTGTAAAATCTCACACGATATATGGTTTGAAACGTAAATAAAAAAAATATGTTGCAATATAGGTACGACGTTGTATTAAAAGCCAGCTCACAATCCTGAAATACATACCTCCAAATTAAATTTATCGTTTCACACAACGTTTGTACGATGATGTAGATCATACAAGCGTAAATGAAATTCGAGAAACGATAGTAAGAAGTTAAAGTTGTATAAAATTGACTCTGGCATCTTTTTCACCAAAAGACCTGTTTTTGACGTTGTTGCGAATACCCGATGAGTTAGGTCGAGATCACAACACGAGAATTAAGATTCCAAAATGTTCGATATATAATAATTCAAAAATTAATTCAAAATCGTAAGCGATGTAAGGCGTGTGCGTAACACCTTCAGCCGCGATCTCGCGTTCAAGAAGGCGTCGTTCCTAAAAAACTTCATAACGTCATCCAGCTGAGAGAATTACACATAAAAATGCCACACAAAATGTATATTTTCTAATCAGATATAGGTCTAGCATCAAAGTAGTTTTAAATAAGAAGAATTTCATCATCAGTGTTGACAATTTTATATCAGAAGATAATAATTTCACGTTCACGAAGAACTGTTTCTGAAGTTTTTGTAAGCTTTAATAATCAGTGTTCAATATTACTCAAGTCCTTAATTTGGCAATGCCACAGAAAGGAAAGCCGAATGCTTTAAAAGGTGACCGATAACTAGACATAAAATTTACATTTCTACAGATATGGTTTTATTGTTGACACTCGAATAGTTATGATCGAATTATCGATTAAACGATAAAAAAGACGTCTCATGGATGACATCATAATTTTCCAACTGGTCCCTTCATTGTCGCCACGATATATACGAGTATAAAGCTTAGCATAGCTTTAATATTAGGACGGAAGTATTATATTTTTAACATTTGATCTCTCTGGTTTTATTAAGAGAGAAACTTACGAGACGTGATCACAATGTTTAATCCACAGTGATGCTTAGTCTGTCTTTCTAAACTTTTACCTACTTATTCTTTCATACCTGTACAATTTGTCATAATGCTATGAACTAAGAACTATTGAGGTTATACACTATTCGCGTCCAACTTTTTAACCCTTCTGAATATAGATGAGCAGAAAACAAATGTAGACATAAATACGTATTATATTATATCCTCGAGAGAAATTAAGGATAAACAGATAGGTACCAATTTTAAATTCCTATAATAAGTATTTTAACTTTGGTGTGAATTAAACTTTCGACTGTGTAATGCGCAAGCCCGAACTTGCGGCTATATTCAGAGCGGCCAAAATGATTGACGAAGATTGCAAAAAAACTTGAAGGAGGGGAGATTATTAAGATAGAGTAATCTCCATTAAGACCTATCAATTTCTAGGATTTTAAAATCGGGCAATTTTTTTAAACGACTTCAACAAGAAGGTTATCTTTTCGATTATACTTTTTTAAGTTTGTTATCTCAGAAATTGATCGTTTATAAACCGATCTGGTAAATTCTTTTATATTGAAAAGGCGTCTGGAGAGCACATTTTAATTTCATTAGTATCGAATCTTGAATTTCAGACATAAACTAGGGAACTCAGAATTGAATAGGAAACGTGTGGTGAAAATTGAAAATTAACAATATTGTTAATATTTACGGAAATATTGTCGACCCGACACTTTGTTTTTGACCAACACGACCAAGACGAAACGACAATAATGTACAATAAACTGTTGGTAAATACAAAAAATATTAAATTAGTGTCTACAAATGATCGACAGATTCCTATTTGCTAGGTCTGAACAAGAGTAAAATTTTCATTAAAGAAATTGTCTACATGGAACGAATGTTTCGAATGTCTAAGGAAAAGCAGACAGTACCTGGGGAAACTAAAGATATATTCCCGTCTCAAGTCCGCACCCATTTTCTGACGTCACATTCTAACACGGATTAAAAATTTCCAGAAGTGTTTTATAACCTTTGGTTAGGAAAGTTTGGAGATCAATTTAAAAAGAGAACTATCCGATATATTATATATTTTTGCGTTAAACTGGACACACAAACTGTCATGCAACTTACTAATATATACGAGTATATAAACTAGTCTTCGAAAGTTAGCATCTCGTTTTAAATATATATCGTAAAACGAAGTCCTTAGACACTTCTGTCTGACTGTCTGTTCGCGATAAGCTCAAAAAGTACTGAACGCATTATCATGCAGTTTTTACCAATACATGAAGTGATTCATGAGGAAGGCTTAGGTATATAATTTGTAAAGGTTTTTTTTTATTATCAGGGCGGGAAAGCGCCCGCCGGACCCGCTAGTTTACTATAGAAAATATCATGAATGTTATTATAGCGTTTCTATGTTTGAGATTCAGTAAGATCAGTAAAACTTATTCAACTGGTAGTGTTAGGCTGCACACTAGAATATTAAAGTACAGTACCGATTTTTCAGACAAATTGAAGCACGTCAAGCAATGATATCAGTTTTTAGTTATAATATCATTGATGTCAAGTAAGTTTTCCTGTCAAAGATAGTGACGTATGCAAGTGACACTCTCTCTGTATACTCGCTAAAATAATAATAAAACTCATATGCACTTTGTATTGCTTCGATAAAAATAAAAATTACATACAAAGAATATTATTCTGATCAATTATACTATTGCTAGCTCTTCCCGTGGACAAAGTTTTCAGAATCGGTGACAGGTTTTTTAGCTTCCATAAATGCCATCTTAGAACTTAAATCGAATAAAGTATATTTTGAATTTCAACCGAATATAAAAATATACATTATTATAACTAGTTATTACCCACACTTCGCCTGAGTTGGTTATTATCTTGACAATATATTTTATGTACAGAGGAAAAAATATAACAAAATTGAAAGCAAAAATATACTTTGCTTACACAATTTCTTTAAAGATAATGTTATCCGTTTACTTCTCGTAGCTTGCGCATGCGCATTACACCCCTTGCTAACTTCTCCACAGCAAGAAGACGCACATCGCCAAACGCGTAGTGCTTATAAAATTTGTTGTCCTTTAAACTTTTTTAGATAACGATATATTCAATTTTTTTAATAATGATTAAATGTTTAAGTTTCGTAATGGCATTTTATTTATATAGAGTTTCGGGAAAAAACATAGTTTCGTTCAAATCTCAATTATTTCTAGTGTTTTTAATTCGTCGTCCAGGACGCCCTTACAAGGTCACCTCGTATCCCTGCGTGCGATCCAGAGCTCCGTTTGAGCGATTCGAAACAATACAGGAGCACTCGGCTAAATGAAAAAGACATTATGTTATACGTGCGTCACTAGATTATGGCTGCGATTAGCTGTTAAATGCTTCTAATCACTTTTATGCTTTGTTTTCAATTTATCTAAACAATCTCTTACACATTAAAAGATGTTATTCGATCTAGATGATTGTGTTTTTAAGGTATCAGTATTTACACGCGGTTTCGCTCGCTTACAGTAAATCTATCTTTCGAGGACACTACTTTTTTCTAGACGAAGAGTAACTTATGATATTTTCAATATCCATGACAACTTGTATGCATAATTTCTTAACTCTGCCCTTCAAATACGTTTTTGATCTTAACTCTACCCTCCCAATATATTCTTAATAATATAATGTATATCCCCACGAACCTTGAAAAGCTGAATTTCGTAAAAAACCGGCATAATCTAAATACTAGAAACTGTGAAAAACTGGTTGTTCCATGTTTCAGACGTAGTAAAACCGGTAACAGTTATTTAGGGAATAGTGTTAGGTTTTACAACAAAGTCCCAAAGGATATTACTGATTTGCCAGATTGTGAGTTTAAGCGCCGTGTCAAGCGGGTTTTGGTGTCAAAAGGCTATTATAGAATAGAACAATATGTGAATGATGGTAATGTCTGGAATTGACTCATCTATGTGCAACCAGTAAAAACGATTATTACGTGTAATATATACTACATATTATATATAGTTAAGAAGATAAACCACATCGGGATTTCTTGCCCTTTCTCCTCGATGACTGAGTTGTTTTCGGAACCGGTGGTAGCTTTGACGTTCATAATTGAATAAGGCATTTTATTTTGACTTTACTGTTTATATTAACAGTATCTTTCAATTCGTTTAATTGCATCACTTCAGGTAATTGTAATTTAATTGACGCGAATTGCTGCGGGTGGTGAATGGCTTAGGTCATTAGAATATCGATTCGTGTCGTTAGGTTTGAGCCTCGTTATATACCGACACTGTATCAGAATTTGCACAAATTTAGTAAATTAAATTTCATTTCTAGATAACTTTATCTGTTGAAGATGAAGGAAAGTATCGTAAGAGAAATTAAGAGCTTCAGAAATGCCACCCCTTATAGGAAACGATGAGTTGGCGATTTCTTAAGTTGATATGTGATTATTATTTTAATACATAGATACGGTCGAATTTAGTTTCGTAAAGCATTTTATATCATTATTTTTACCCCAGTCTTTACTTTTATCGCTCTTTAGTCCACATTTAAACTTAAATACAAAAAATATACCACTGATTTAATGATTTAGTACAGATTGTTCAGTATAATTGTTACATGAAAAATTCTAATTTTAACAATTGCAAAACCAAGATCTAAATGTGCAATTAAATACAAATTATAAAAAAAACTAACAGGCCCATTAACCCGCCCTGATAATAAAAAAACCTTGACAAATTATAATGTAAGCCATCCTCATAAATCGCTTTATCTACTGGTTAAAACCACACGAAAATCCGTTTAATAGTTTTTGAGTTTATCGCGAACAGACAGACAGACAGACGCGGCACTTTTATTAATATGTAGATTATAATAATATAATTTTATGTAATAAAAAGTATATCAAATTTATTAATATGTAGATTATAATAATATAATTTTATGTAATAAAAAGTATATCAAATTTATTAATATGTAGATTATAATAATATAATTTTATGTAATAAAAAGTATATCAAAACCGCAATATCTAAAGTAAAATACTACACATTTGAAAAAACCTCGGACACGACACGACGCGCTGTCTCCAGGGAAATTTTTCATTTAATCGCGTGCCAACCTTTCGATTTTATAGCTATGTATTTTTCTTTTGTAAATAGAATAGTACGGGAAAGTATTATTATATAACTTTATACTTTACGTATATAACGTTTTCGGGTATTATTGATAGTCCTATCAACAACGCTTTATTCCATTCAGGCCCTAATAAAGCGTTTATAATGTCAAAACTACTACCGGTTCGGAAAACAACTCATACATCGAGAAAAACCGGCAAAAATCTTGATCTGGTTTGTCTTTTTAACTTACATATAATTAAAATACTTTAACGTTACAATTGTTTTTACTGGATGCACAGAGAGAGGCGTCAATTTCAGACACGAACATCGTTGTTTACATATTAATCCACCCTATAACACCCTATCGCTTTTTGACAGTATCGACACCAGTACCGATCATTAGGGTACTAATTTCGCACTAATCTTAACACTAATAAGGACTAAATTTCAATATACTTTTTCTTATAAAACTATTAAAACATGTAAACTTGTATCGGTAAAAAAAATCTTTACAATACATTTTAAATAACATAGGTACTAATTATATAACATAAACAAAATCGTTTACGTAATTTAAATTACTTTCATTACCGAGCATAACAATTATATTTTAAATCATATACTGTCTTGACATTTTCATTAATTTTCATAATTAATCCAAGCAGCTTATATAAACAAATTCGCAATAAAACCTGTAAGCAAATTACCAACAGGTTAAGCCCTATTTCGGTGAACTGTGTAACTTATCTTTTGTATTTGTTCCACTATATTTGAAATAAATAGATTTATTATTATTTGAGTGTATCAACTTAATGAATATTTTTAAATGAACTAAATACATTTACATATAATTACATAATGTATCATTCGTTATACAGAATTTGCAGAGAATACAAAAATAACGCAACGGATTTGGAAAATTTTGCTGAAATATAAGAAAGAATTTCAATGATCTTAATAATAATTGATTATATAAAAAACGATATATGCACAGAAAAACATTATGTAATTTTTATAATATATTTAATTGTTTTGTATGTAAAATGTTCTTCCAACTTTAATATGAAAATAAATTTAGTTATTTAAGTTATTATTATTAATGTCCATTATGTGTATAATTTGTTTTCTGTTGTTGAACTAAAATAAAAAAACACAGTGTTTTTAAGGTTCAATCCTATCAATACTAACGCATCGGCATTGCAATATGTCCATTTGACGGAGTGTTTGTCGTAGATGATTCGAGGCTACGTTTTTTCTTCATTCGATTGATTCTTTGCTTTGTAATGATGAACGACGAACACGCTGTTATCGGCTAGTATGTATGTATATATAGTTTCGATTTACAGGCTGCCACTGCCACTTTGACACTCTTGTTCTAATCGTTATTTCGCTTTAGTATTTGTATGTTTGTCACTAAACACGCTGAAACTGCCAATATGCCTCTAGGCTAACGCATAAGGCAGTTAAAAAGAAAAGAATATGTTTTGATGTTGTTAAGTTTTATTCTAAAGTTTGGTTCACCCAAAAGCAAGGCTAATTTTGTAGCTCGAGGCAACGTCGATTGATACGGTAAAAACGAGTAAAACAACTTCTGAATAACTATCAACAAATTTCAAGCTACATAAGTGATTATTTGTATGCACTTATAAAGAAAAGACGGCTTTTTTAAAAGTGAAAATTCTTATGGGAGAACTTTGAAATTCTAAACTGCAACCTTTTTGTGTGACGAAAAGTAGTGGGTAGATACTGTGTCGGGTAGTGTAGGAGCAGTATCTCGCTTGCCTTCGGGTATTGGAGAACAGTGAGGCATACGCTCTTCTCACTTTCTTTTTGAAGGTTTCACTTCTACTGCGTGAGAACTACACACAATTTTTATATTTTCCAAGTGAATTACAGCCAATTTTAAAATGTTTTATTGAAACATAGTGGCATTCTCTTTCGATGGTCATATAATATCTATTTAATGTCTATCATCACTACATATTACAAAACAAAGTGCTCTGCCGCGTCCAGACAGAACAGACAGATCTGTTCGCGATAAACTCAAAAACTACTGAGCGAATTTTCATCCGGTTTTCATTAGTAGATAATGTAATTCACAAGGAAGGTTAGGGAATATAATCTGTTAAGATTTTTTGTAAATTGGTTGAAATATAACGACAAATGTTGCAAGTGTCGGAAAAAGTCAAACCGGTTCGGAGTTTTCGTACAAGACGCTGCCGAATCCCTTTGAGATATCAATTGAGATAGTAAATGACGCTGACGAAGTCTTGGCAACCACCTAGTAACTCATAAAATAAAGATATAAATAACAACATTGTAAAAAATAGGTTTATTGAGTTACGCGAATTTGGAATTCAGGTAGTGATATTTTCAATCCGGATTATGGAGCTAAAAGTAGCTTTGAAAGTCGGGATTTGAGTTAATTTGACGTTCGTTGTCTTGTAATTTCGATTCTTATTGATTCACATATCGTTATAATTTGAATTATTGCCGTACAGAAAAAGAAATGTTAGAGAAAGATAAGTTTGATATTACAATTTGTATATTTTTGTCCTATTTTGTAAAGAAATTATTAAGGTCTCACAAAATTTCATATACTATATGAGCTCTAACTATATCTAGAATAGCTTTTTTGCTCTTTATAGGTATTATAGTGGACGTTACTTTGCACTTCCGCCTGGAATTGATTGCTGGAATTGGTCGATACCACGTCTTACTGCAACAAAGAACGCTTGATTATATTTGCTCGAGGTGTACCTGAAAAATTTCAATCTTTATTCATTAATTAAAAACGTAATATATTGTACGTATAATATCGTGATAAATGTCAATATTAAATTGCCATAATAATATTACGAATTTGTTTTGTATTTACTTCTTGACTGTACTATGCGCAAAGCCGAATTCAAAGCTATATTCAGAGCGGCCAAAACGTTTGACTGGGACTATACCTTACGTTTAACGCGTAACGAAAAATTCTCCCTACAACGCCATAAGAAGTTTCACTTCAATAATATAGCAAATAATACATCTGTTCACTTCAAATAAAAACCCGTGTATCGCAATGTTTCAACATAGTTTTTTTCTTTTACACTTAGAACCGTGACTAATATAGAACGTATGGGTTTTCTCTTATTTGTACAGATTACAAGCCATTGTTTGTGTTCGCAACGTTCTCGGTGGAGATCTCGCGGTTGATGGACGTTTTATTTCACTGCGGCCGTAAAACTTGCCCGCGGCGTTTATGAAACACGTCCGTCCGTTTGCATCTATTTTTAAAGTAGCCACGAATTTATGTAAGAAAAAAGAATGCTATTTTTACATTCGTTTTTTCTTGACTTTGGTTGACATTGAGACGGTATTCTATCGCCTTGGTAACAATGACGTCAGGCTACATGTTACGTCGGTAAGCATTCTTTACGAATTTAGACACGCTGTTTAAATACACTCTGTGTTAGGCATGGGATGCTAAGAAAACTCCCTAGTCACCTTGAACGTGTTCAAAATTTTCAAGTCTCATCGCTGTCTAGCAGAAGGCATACAAGTGATATAACTCACCTATATAAAATAATTAATTATATTATAGACTGTCCACAATTACTATACTCGCTTAATTTTAACACCTATATTCGCGGTCAAGCCAAAAGACTGTTTTATATTCCTATTTATATAAATAACATTTCTTTCAATAATCCGATTGCTAATATGTGTCGCTCATATAATGTTATCACTGACTGACTGACTGACATAGATATATTTCATCTTAGTCTAAGTTAATTTCGACGCCTAGTCCAAAAACACAGGTTTTCTCTTTAATACCTTATATTTAAGACTAGCGTGCCCGGCAGACGTTGTCCCGCCCTGATTATGAAAAAATCTTTGACAAATTATATACTAAAACGTTCCTCATCAATCACTCTATCCATCGGTGAAAACCGCATGAAAATCCGTTCGGTAGTTTTTGAGTTTATCGCGAACAGACAGACAGACAGACGCGGTAGGGGACTTTGTTTTATACTATGTAATGATAGTATACTCGAATAAGATTGTATGATTATGTTTTTAAGCATAAATGTGCATGCTTATAGATTTGGGTAATATGGCAGACAAAAAAAAAACTTTTAATTGTTATTCTAATTATTGTAACTGATTATCTGTAATGTGTGCCTTGTTAATAAATAAATATGTTACAAGATTCCATACGATACACTCACATACCTTTATTAGTATTACTTATTTATAATTATAAACACAAAGGCCCTTCTACTCGCATCAGATCAGAGAACTGAACTACTTGGACTACTTTTTATAGTAGTATGGAAATATGACAGCATTGTGTCTGATGGAAAGCATAATGTAATTTAAAAAAAACAGCGACGACTACTAACAGATCAGCAATTCATTGCTGATCGTCGCCGTAACGACTAAAGACTAGAAAAGAATCACTGAAATGGAAAATCACCATGTGTTATGCCAGTCACGCCCTAATCAGCTGCTAACTCGTTTCTTGAAAACTATGCATATTAACGATATAACTATTTCTATAGATGATTTAATTTCCTATGACTTTGTTATTTACAATCTTTTTGTAAAATAAGCCATTTCCTTAATATTTTCAAAAATACACGTAACACAACAAAACAAGTAACACGAGTCGAGTTAGAGTAAAATTGTTATAGAATCTTTTGAAGCCTGTTAAATATAGTACAGATAACCGTGTTTGTTATTATGATAGCTTAAAATACGGGAATGTTACAGAATTTAATTAAGTGATTTGAAATACATGCTTTTCAAATGGGAAAAATTCAAAATCAAAAAGGAAGTACAAAAGATTAAAATTAAGAATTCAAGGTTTGAGCTCATTTTTTTCTCGGCGCCTTAGTATTTCAGAGTATCAGCGAAAAAACACTCGTTTCAAATGAAACACCATAATATATACCCATATAATATAAAATGAATGTGTATACTTGCTTCGCAAAGTATCTCTTTGTTAGAAATCAAAATGATCTGAAAAAATTGTCCTGGTAAAAACGTACTTCATTACATAGTATAAAACAAAGTCCCCTACCGCGCCTGTTTGTCTGTCTGTTCGCGATAAACTCAAAAACTACCGAACGGATTTTCATGCTGTTTACACCGGTGGGTAGAGTGATTAATGAGGAACGTTTTAGTATATAATTTGTCAAGTATTTTTTTATCATCAGGGCGGGACAACGTCTGCCGGGCCCGCTAGTATATACTAAAAAGAAAAGGGAAAACATCGTTCTAATTGGAGAACTTGGGACATGTAATAGTCCTGTATATAGAGATAACTCTTCACATCAGAAATATAAACGCGTATTAATCTATCTAAATATATATAATGAAATGATAGTTCCTTTGAGGGTCAATCACATCAAAACTTTCAATAGTTTTCAATAGTCGTATCGATATGGGACTATGACCATTCGATGCGAAATTTTACGTAGATAGTTCTATACCTATTTATTTTTGGTTGTTCATTGTCCCTTAGCCATTATTTTAATGTACACCGAAGCGGACGGATATCAGCTAGTATACGTATATACATAGTTTGTACCCACTTACACTTTCATATAATTTAAAAATATTTATTTATCTATTTATTTGTTATATATTACTTTACAGCACATTTAAAAGATAATTTATTTTTAATTTAAAAACGTGTAGTGCCAATTACAAAGTAATAATTATTACATTTTATGTAGTAACTATATTAAATTAATAGTATTGTATATTTAAGTTAATGCGTTCTAGGTATGACTGTGACTGGGATGTTAAGTGTTCTTGTGTATCTGTGAATTGATGTGTAAGTGTATCTGATATGTTCCTGTTTGATATTTTATTCTATCAATAATATTATTATTTTGTTTTGGAATTCAGTTTCTGGATAAAAGTATTCCGGTTGTGCTGGAATAAATCAATATGATGGAACTTCGTGTCATACACATTAAGACATCTCTGTAAAACAGAGTTCTCAGCGTAATTATGTTTAACTGGCTGTGGTGCAAACAACCGCGGGTTTCGGGTTGTTTTCGTGGATATTTTAAAAGGAATTCTATTTACAAGTTCGGGACAATCCGTATAGAGTTTAAAATATCATATAAAAATTTAATATCAAAAATAATTCGTCGATCCGATAATGATGATAAGTTATAATAATCCAAATTATTTGAATATGTATCATGTTCTTTATTTAGTTTGAAATATAATATGTAATATAGTATGATATAAATGATAAGCTTATCCTCGTCATTTATTCGCGACTACACATTCAAGAAGCGTCCCTTTCAGACCGTTCGAAATGTAGCAACGATAAAATCTTTGTAGAATATAACAGCACAAGCATGTAAATGTCCCGCTAACGAACAAATACATCTATACAAGTAAATGCAACAACGTAGCTGTAAGAGTGTCTACACACTCACGTACTTCAAGGAAGCTTTTACGCGACTCGTGACGCAAGACGCAATTTACAAATTGACCCAAGTGACATCAAAAAGTGACTAAATATCGGCTTCGAAATGGTTAATTCAGATTTGTTCTAAACACAACAGTCATTATAACGTGCGCTTCTATATAGCCTTATTTGTAGGAAAACGAACTATTGTTTTTTTGTGGTTTGATTTTGTCTGATACGTAAGCTGAATTAGTTAATCTTGACAGTGTTATTGGGGGGCTGATGTTACTCGCGTCCGCAGAAAGTGTTTCTCTAGTTTCCCTGCACGTGTTCCCGGGTGGTGCTAAAGAATAACAAATTGTTGGCCGCTGCACTGTTCCACATAAATTGAACCTCGCAGCGAAAAATAGAGTGATCAATCAATCGACGATAATAAAAGATGGCTACTCTATTTAGCCATAGGATTAAATAAAGAATTTAAAAAAAAAACAGTATTATTATTGACAGTAATATTATTTCTCCATTTTTACTATTATTTTGTTCTTGAAACAAATACGTAATAACGGGGTCGGTCGCTTCATGCCTCACATCTTTTGTCTCTGACAACTAACGCAAAGGTGAAAGCAAGACGAGATGAGTAAAAAAAGAAGGAGACGAGAATACCGTCTCCCTTAGAACGTGGATCTGGGTTTACATTAGACAACGCCAGTACGACATATTAGCATTTTTAAAACCTTTGAAAACATAATAAACACAGTATTGCAACAACGAATTTTAAAATTACCCTTAGTGTTTTATGTAATTAAATTGGAATTAACACTACGACTGTACATTATCAGATTGTATACTAAATCTATTTTATAATTAATAAGATTTACGAATAAAATCGCAACAGTTTCGTCTAAGAATTGATTCTAATTTATAATATTTCCCATCTGCAAATGGATCACAACAAAATTATCATGTAATGCAAAGCGACATTTCGCAGAATATTAATGCGTATAATTGCTTTTAAAATGAAATATTTCGAATAGTATCTCAGGGTATCTCGTAATGAAAATAGTTAAGAGATTTTAGGGATATTTGAACATTAGATCACTATAAATTTATTCTTAAGCAAATTATTAGAATAGGCGCACATTTAGCCTATAGAAAACCTTATATTTGACACTAACTGTGACTCACCGTTTCACCTGCATTAGTATTTCTAACACATAGACATAGAAGACGACTCAATAATATATAATATGAAAGAGGAACCAAAGAAATTGTAAAGTTAAATAAAATTGAACGCATAGACGGTGACAATATATATATAGGAAGGAAAGATTTTAAGAAGTTGAGAAAGGGCTGTAAAAGTTAAATGCTATATGATATCATATAAGAAAATGTAAATAAAAAGAACAAGACAAAACTATGAAAAGAAAATAGTTGTAAGAAAAAATGCAAGGAAACAAATAAAAAGAGAATGAAAAGATAAAAAAAAGTAATTATCGCAGTAATAAAGAACGCAAACTAAAAGAGTATACCAAAAAAAGTGTAAAGAAAACAAAGAGGACGCAAAGAACTAGAATGTAATAGATTTAAGTATAACAAGATTTTACCTAGTAAATAAACACGTAATAAAGATCTCCGACATAGGTCTGAGGAACGGGGGCCGATAAAAAAAAATATATAACACATACACAGTCTAAAGTACACGAGACCTCTACGTAGTCAGGTGAAGCTGTAAAGACCTTGCTAGGTAAATAGCGTAGTCAGTTCGAGAAAAAAAAAACAGACCTCTAGATAGAATACCCATGTAGTCTATGCGGAACGAGAAAGGGACGGATGCAAATCCCGGCTGAAATCCACTCGCTTGAGACACACCGTTGCGGACCGACTAACGTATTCTTTTCCCTTAATTATCCCGTTTGTAATTAAAACCCACTAGCATTTAATTTTCAAGAGCCTTTTGAAGACCTTGCTTAGGGGAATTAATTAAACAAATATCACTTAAGATTTTGATGATATTATAATTAATTAAACATTTTTTTTTCCAAAATTAATTTTGTTAAACCAAAGAATGTTTAGAAAAATATATATACATCAGTTACATTCCTGGTATCAGGATAAAATATTTCTGAATATAGATATATATGGATATTTCATTGCCATTTCGCTATATTTCAACGCGATAACCCACTTGCCTATAGCTTGCCAAATTGATTGGCTTTTACGTTTTTTGCTTAGATCCTTAGAGACGTGAAGTTAATGGTACTAACGTTTTCAAATGTACAAACTCTACAACTTTATTATGTACTAACTTTTGCTGACAGCTTTGCTCACATCAATGTAGATATGATCTATCCCTCTGGAACAAAACATTATTTCTGAATGTAACCTATGTCCTTTCCTGTACCCCTGGCAACATACAAAATTGCATGATGATCGGTTGAGCGTAACAAACAAACAAAGTTACTTTAAAAAAAATATATATATATATACTAGCGGACCGGGCGGACGTTGTCCTGCCTTGAAAACAAAAAAAATCCTAAAAGTCGATCGCAGCGCCACCTGCCGGGTCCAATTGTGAATCTAAACCATTCTCGAATCTCCACGAACACACACAAAAAATTTCATCAAAATCGGTCCAGTCGTTTAGGAGGAGTTCAGTCACATACACACGCACACAAGAAATATATATATTAAGATATATTGTGATATAATACCATTTAATTTTCTCTGCCCGACAGCTCCCAGATCGTATAATAAAAAAAAACGTCTAATTTAGTTATCTGAAATATTCAAGTTTTATAGAAAATTGTCTTTTGTGATTGAATACAAAAATAAGAATTCAAATGTAAATTTTGAGAGAAATTAAATGAACTGCATTCTCCCAGTAAGTTCGCTATTGTTAAATAGAAACAAAAGAGAGATCGTAGGTTTCTTAATTGGTAATTACAAGCTACGTTGGCTTGTGTAATAATAATTTATTTTGTACAATTTAAAGGGGATTAAGTAACCATGATGGGATGGTTATTTATCTTGAACCTCTGACCTGCCAGGGGTGGAATCACGGGGTAATACACACAGAACACTAAAAATCTAGGCTGGAGAGCCGTTAATTACACCCGGGCTTTGGTTTCCAGTACCGAGGTCAAGGGTTATACTTTGGCAGATGGTACCCCTCCATAGAGGAAGGGTAAGGATGAGCCTGCTTCGTCTAACTCGAAGGAGGGTGGAGGGAGAAAACCTCCGCAAAAGCTAAACTGTGCGAAAACAACGTCCAAAGTTACAGAGAGACTTTAGGGCGCATGGAAGAAAAAGACCTCCTGCAATTTTCTGTGCCAGAATACCACGTTAAAAATTCACAGCGGGTGGAGAGGCAACCCCGTTAAAATAACAAACGCAGACCTTATGGCGAAGGGAGGGAGAAAAGGTCGTTTAAAAACTCAGCGTGGGAGAAACCCACGAAAAATAGTTACAGAAGACGAGGAGACAACCAACAGTAAAATAACATGAAAGGGCGGCGGTAGGAGGCCGGCATTGCCAGGCCGGATCAAATAAGAAGAAGTGGGGAACCTGACATCTATTGTACTGGTACACTGGTTCAGCGGACGGGAAAACAGATCCACCGGGTTGTCTTTGTCGGAAGGTGGTAGGGAGTTTGCGTTAGGTCTCGTCGCCGGACCGTCGCAGTACATGCTCGCGTGACGCCGCGTGCCCATTAACGCATCAGACCATTCCCAGTGGGATTTTCATCGGTAAGAGTCCAACACTACCCACCTCTCCCACGAGAGAGTGAGTATCCTATGTAGGAACTCCTCACCTAAAAATGAAATGCTTATCAGAGTTTTAAAAGTATTCATCCAAATTCCCAAAAGGCAGTTGTTTTCTGGTTGCATGGTTTGATGAATTACAATATATAAGTTGTTATTAAATTCATCTGGATTCGAGGAGTGAAATACTATATATATTTACATACAAAGGACGTAATTTAAGACCCACCTCCCCTCTCCCTCCTCCCCCAAACATAGGCTGGCAACGCACTTGCAACTCCCCTTGCTAATGTCTGTGGACTGTGGTGATCACTTAGCATCAGGTGACAACCCAGTTCGTTTGCCTTCTATATTATAAAAAAATAAAATTAAAAGAAAACGAGTGTTTCATTTTTCTTTATAAATTAGTCTACTTGTAAATCTACTATCGGAGTATATCTATAAACTACACGGAAGGTTACACAACAAGTTTCATTACAATCAAGTGAAATTGGATGCACACTGACCTAGCATAAATACCAAGGCGAGGTTAGACTATAATTAAACTAATCTAGATAACCACCAATCCCTGTAACAACCCACTTACCCTATTCCCCGCATTTATTTGAAGTAATCACTTCGAGTGCTACCTTATTAAGTTTGAAAGCGCTTAATCCGGATCAAACGATCCTATCGAACCAATTCAGAATGTGAAACTAAAGTTACAACTGTCATCGGAAAGTTTCCAACACCGTAATGAATTAGCTTTAAACGTATTTTTCAACGTCATTCGCTTATTTTATCTTTCCAATCGGCTTATTAGGGAAATGGGAAAAGTTTGTGTTTCGTCGGAAGTTTTATCTATACTTCTATTGTAATAAGAAACTGATTTTTTGTTTGCAACGGTTAATCTAAAAATATTTTAAATCGATTTTTTTTAATCTTTCACTTATGGAAAGGTTTATTATCAGCGAGTAACATAGGCCATGTTTTATTCTCAAAATCTACATAAAGCTTTAGGTGTATTAGGTATTTAATGTATAGTCTATGTTTATGTGTTTGGATCATTAATAAAAGTCAATATTCCATAAGGATTAAGAGTTTATATTGTTCTTACACATTCATTGATATTGACTCACTATAACTAATTACACCCAAACACGGATTTATTGAATATACGTCTGATTACATATACGTCTACAACCGGACTGCTGTAGAATATTATAGTGGAACGGGAAAACAATGAGTGGACTTTGACCTCTACATATCCATAGCGTGCACTCTATAGATATTCAAGTGTCTGTCCCTATAAAGCTTTTGATGAATCATTGATTCAAAGTCAAATCAAAAACACTATTCAATGTAGGCCTTAACAAGGCATTTATGAACGTCAAAACTACTACCAGTACGGAAAACGGGTTGTGTTCATCGACAAGAATCGGCAAAAACCTAGTTTATATATTTAACATAACTTAACATAATTTAACATAAATTTACAATACATTACACGTCACAATCATTTTTAGTGGATGCACAGAGAGGAGTCAATTCCAGACATAGCCATCGTTCACATATTGATCCACTATATAACTGCCTTTTGACATCAAAACCCGCTTGACATGACGCATAAACTTACAGTCCAGCAAATCGGTAGCATCGGTATAATGAGTTAGCATGTTCGAACCCTGCATATGAGTCAAAATTTTCGATAAAGGGAAGCATCGTGACAAAGACATAGCAAAATGTTAGGGCATTTTCGAAGTCCGTCTGACTAGCTAGCACGCTTAAATTAAAAATCTGTTAATAATGACTTACGTATATTTTAGTTTCAGCTTCAACTTTTTCAGATATACCTAGCGCAAATAAAATTAAACGTGTTTTGTTGCAGTGAGACGTGATAGCGACCAATCAATTCCAGATAGAAGGGCAAAGTAACGTCTACTATATTTTCAAAAATATTTAAGGGCATGGGGCATGAAGACCAATGAAAATGATTCAAACTTTTATATAAAGATAACATTAAAACCTTAGCCCGTTCTTAAAATACGTTCGCCTTTTCAACGTTTCCCTACAGAAATAGGACGGAGATAAATAAATGAACATTAAATTCCTGAAAACACTTCAAACTCTCACAATCGCTTCCCTCCGAAACATCGGAAGCCCAATTACCCAATGAAAACGATTGTGCGACCCAATTTTCGATATAATCTCGCACTTGTACTTAAAATCAATTTAAGCGCTGTGACAATTAAAATTTTGATTGTTAAAATTAATTTATATTATTAATATAAAGCTATTCTAATATTTAGTAACCTTTGATCCAATACCTCTGTCATACGATCAGACAAATTAATATGATTTTTTTATATATTGAATACTATTGATGTTTAAGTATCTACTATTAATTGCAATTATCTGTACCTATATTTAAAGAAAACTTTTCCTTTAATCTTTCGTGTATATTTTTTTTACATTTTCTAAGTTTATTTTTCATATTTATCCAGCCTATCAATTTCCGTGTTGTAGATACTTCCCATTTACAAAATGTAACCAAAATAAATCAAGCAGTTTTCGAGTTAAATTCAGACATGCAAATAGACAGACGACACCTTTTTATAGTCATGTTTTTTTATGCAAGCGAACATGTGGGTCAACTTACTTACTTAAGTGATCACCACCGTCCATAGACACTTGCAACACCAGAGGAGTCGCAAGTGCGTTGCCAGCCTGCGTTTGGGAGAAGGGAGAGTGGGGAAGTGCAGAGGGGGAGGGGAGTTGGGTATCCGGCGCTCTCACGGACCGAACGAAAAGCAAACAATGCACAAGCACTGTTACTTCACGTCGGTTTTCTATGAGAGGGAGGTACCACCCCGGGCGAATCGTGTTTCTTTATAATCTATCACAAAAATCGAAGACATAATATAAACAGATAACAGTAGCATTAATATCCAGATAATTGCAATTAATAGTAGATACTTATGGGGCATTCCATGCCAAATCACCGAGTTTTTTTTTCGACCCCTTTCGATTTGGCTAAAAATTTCGTATTATTTTCTACCCTACCAATAACATTTTTCTGGTTTTTTTCAGATTTTTTTACCCAACCCAAAAAAAGTTACGAATTTAAAAAAAAAACGCTCTTTTTTTTCAAATTGCTATAACTTTGACACAAAATGACCTTTTGGCACTTTTTTTTTGTATATTCTTATTTTTAAATGTAGTTTTTAGAAAAAAATTAAAAAAAATTTTCAGAAGTAAAGAACAATAAAATATTTTAGTTTTTTCAAGAAAACCGTCATTTTTTCGAAGTTCGACACTTTGGATTTTCAATTTGTTTGTCTCAAAAAAAACTTCAACTAAAACCGTATTTAACCCCACTATTCCCATTTTGTGCCCACTTATTCTTCTAATTTTTTTTTTCGATTGAAAAAAAAAAGTTTTTTCATATTTTGCTTATTTTCTTAAACTTTGCACTAAAACGATTTTGGTTGGCTTTTATAACCTCAAAAGTAAAAAAAAATTAAACTAAAAAAAACATAAACTGTATTAATAAGAGTAAAATTATTTTTGTTAACTTCAAATAATTTTTTTAGGTAAAGTGTTCTCAATTTTTTAATTTTTTTTTTAGTTTTGACTTTTGACAGATAATTGCAATTAATAGTAGATACTTAAACATCAATAGTATTCAATATATAAAGAAATCATATTAATTTGTCTGACCGTATCACAGAGGTATTGGATCAAAGGTGTCACTAAATATTAGAATAGCTTTATATTAATAATATAAATTAATTTTAACAATCAAAATTTTAATTGACACAGCGCTTAAATTGATTTCAAGTACAAGTGCGAGATTATATCGAAAATTTTCCTTACAGGAGTATTTTTTAATTCAGAGCTTTAAATCTATAATTTCTTTATTTATTTAAGGGCCACAAAACTGAGTTCAATGAACAAAAATGAACACGAACTCTGCTAAATGTGAACACAGCATTTATAAAATAAGAAGACAACGACATATTATTAAAACAATGAAAAATTAGATTAAATTAAACATGTATATAAAAAAAATCTACTGAGGCCAAAGAAATACAAAAACAAATATCGAATTTGAAACGTAAACTATTACAAAAAAACAGCATGCGATACAAAGAGCGATGCTGGCCTATATTCGTTCTTGCTAATGGCAGATGAAATGTATATAACTAATAATAACTGTCATTTCCGATGTTATACGAGAAATAATAAAATTAGGAGGAGGATACCTAAAATTATAAAAAATAATATAAGACTATGTATAAATATAAGATCGATTTAGCAAAGTTTAATAAAACTTCCTTATTGAATTCGACTCGAATAGTGGAAAACCGCAGACTTGCTTTGCTGCTAAAAAATAAAACCAAAAGACCGGAGTTTTCTACTCCAGAACCAAGGTATATTGAACTTAAAATCCTAGTATTTAAGCTTTAACTTCCTTTATGCATATCGTTAAGGATATGCGACATCAATATTGCAAAGTCATTATAAATTACGTAACGAAAAGTTTTCCTCATAAAATTGACTCCAATTTAATGAACGAAAATTGAAGTATTTTAGCAGTGATTAATTAATATCCGTCATATTTTTGTTTTTATGACGTCACTGGTCTGCAAAAATTGTTTTTTCCTCCTTATAATTTTCGTATTTGATTACATTATATATTAGCTTTTACCCGCGGCTCCACCTGCGTTTTTTTAATTGTATAAAAGAAATATAAAATTGCGAGAACATGTACAATTATAGAAATGCTCTTTCAAAATCAATTATAAGTACGACACGCACTCCACTTACAGTAGTGACATGTAACGTGTACATTACATATATAAATACTAACAGTATGTCAAATGAGGTTTACAACATATTTGAAACTTTAACCCACCAATATCTAACCATTTTCAATTGTAGTGTTTTATTATGTGCAATTTAATATACCTTAGTGAAATTTCACCATGTTCATTTAGTATGTTGTCAAGATTTCGAAGAAGTAAGTAAGTTAAGAAAAAGAAGAAGAAGTAAGTTCGTCTAGGCGCGAGCGTTTGAACGTGGATTTTGAAAGTCTGCTTATTGCATTTCACAAGTTTATAAGTAAAAAGAACTTTAATAAGGTATTTTATTTCCGATAAAACCACAACACACTTCTACGAAAGAACCCCGTTCTCTATTTTCAAAGTCATGTCAAAAATTACGTCGTATTCTGGACCTACAAAAATTCTTTCCTTCAATTAGGCGTTGCTAGCTTTAAGAAACTACGTTTTTAAGCATTTAAAGCTATCACCATCCTTGTTTATGACCTTAAGAAAGTTTTTTATGAGACCTAGCTTAATTGAAATGGTGGCAGAAAATAAAAATTGGTACTTAATATCATACTGATACTCAGTTACATTCTGGAACGCAGATGTTAAAAATTCACAATGTAAATGAGGAAACAAAATTATATTCCAAAAAGTGTGGTAGCATAAAAAGAAGAAGACGGGTAAGGATTTAGGGTATTATAATGATTATTTTTTCGAAGATTTCTTTGTACTGTAATATAATATTACATATTACATAATGTAAATTGTCTGATGTAATTGTTTTATTTAAGAATTCAAAAAATAAAATGAGTATGGATTTTTCTACTATTAATGTTTCTAATTTTTAATAATTAACTCTCTAGATAATATAATTGCTAAATTCATTGAACAATATAAAACACAAACTTTAAATGAATTCTGAAAAACTACAATATGTTTTCCCTTTGTGTAGGATGTATTCAATGGTGTAGATATCTACAGTATATCGTTTAATAATATACTACCAAATATATAGAATATCACATATTGTTTGTTTGCCCTAAAAGAACATTTAAGCTGCATTAAGTAATTGGCATTGTACACAGAGTAGATTTTTAATATAGGGCATCCTTAAATGTTTAGCTACAGGAAAATGTTATTAGGATACTGACATAGTGTGTAAAATTGAACAGCCAGCAAGGAGATTTAACACGATTTCTTACAAAAACTTCTTACGATGCCAGTCGCTCTTCTTTTTCATAGGAATCAAAAAACTCCATAGGATCTAACGAAGTTTTAATACCAGAAATATAAGAAATTGCAAGAAAACTTTTCCGTATATTTCATATGATTTTTTATAACCCAAAGAATGTATTTTTAACAACAATTTTTTTTGTATAAACAATGTATATACGTCAATAGGAGCGTATATGTATTTATTTTGTTTCAATAAAATAACTGCAGTTATTAAAATAGCAGAGGTGTAATATAAATATTTTGTTTAAATGGAAATGTAATTTTATAACGTTTATTCCTATTTATCATTGCCATTACATGAACAGCGTGGGTGGTTGAATGACGTTGGCACTTGTCCGTCGCCGTACGCTTTTCGCTATAATGAGGAGCTTTAGTAAAATTGCGTACTATGAACGGTACGTACTGCAATATAATCTTCTCTTCAATTAACTCTTTCAACTATTATACAGTTTATTTATTTAAGAGTTGTAATGAACAGAAGTTAGAGATCGAAAGTCAATCAATGTCTTAAGGTTCGAATCCTGCATGTAGATAACCAACTAATATTTCGGTATTCTTGTACATTTTCTAATTTAGATTAGAAATACTGTCGGCCGACAGCGAAAAAAAACATCGTGAGGAAACCTGTATCTGAGATGTTCTTGTTTGTAGCGTATGTGGAAATATAAAGATCCGATTTCTCGGAGTCTGAAACGCCAATACTCGTGGGGATAATCACCAGATTATCCCCATAATTTTCTTTGGGCAGCGGCCTATGTTCATGCAGTGAGCCTCTTATAGGTTATGTGTTGTGATGAAGGTCAAACAACCGCTAATAAACCAATATTATGCAATAACCCGTTGCTATTCTACAGGGCTGAGTTAAAACGACTCATGTACTAGTGCGTTTTGCCAGCCACACTAAAGTGTAGAATTACGTGCATATAACACTCAGTAAAATATTATATTGCAAATATTATAGCTAAATATATAAGCTATTTTTACTGTAGTACCAAAGCCGAGATGAAACAGAAATGTTATGAAATACAAAGTAATGAAATTAGTACATTTTGTTTTACCTCTCACATATATTGTTGTGTGTTTTTAATATGTATTGTTAAGAGGTTTCTATACTAGTAGTATTTTATTATGACTCTATAATCTTTTTTTTTGTGTATTTCTATAATGCCGCCGGGTAATTTAAGGCTTTCACAAATAGAACGCGTTCATAGTGCACGTCAAGACGTAGGTACTAACGTCGCGTCGCGTTAAGAACACGTTCTGTTTGACATATACTTTATAACGTTTCTTTTAAAAATAAAATGTCTCAAATGTCTGCTTGTAAGCAGTGATATTATACTAAAAAGCTGTAGATACGTCATAAGCGCTTCGTCAGCGCCTTGTTAAAACTTGGCTAACTAGCTTATTTTTGACGGCTGCCTTGTCAATCCGCCCGTGTCTAAGCAACTTATAACTACTTCTCTTTCACCACCGATATTGAGAATATGCAATCTTACTTCCACATTTTATCTAAGACAGTGTGACGTTACAATATTACTTTACGTATGTGTGCGTTATCGTGCCATTTGTTTTGTCAAAATATCATGTAGGGAACGTATCTACAGCTTTTTAGTTATAATATCATTGTCTGCAAGACATCGCTATAAACAATAAGAGCGTCTAAGTGTACACTAATAAAACATATTGTTGTTTAATTCTGTATATTTTAAGAGATATATTATCTCCAACTCGACAATACTCTTTTCCAACATTATATATTTCCAAACACAAAGAAATCTTCTAAGGCATATCTGAACGGTGTAATATGTTTACGCAAGACATCAAGAGATGGCGCTTGTTAGAATATATACAAAACTAAAAAGCGGTGTCAAGAATAACATACGACTACGTATAAGGCACGAAACTGTACTTAAATTTAAGTTTTCATTATATGTCTCAACAAACCGATCTCTCTATTTTTGGGAGGACCTCAAAATAGGCGGTTCAATATCTATGACAATAATATAATTAAGCTGACAAATTTCCAGAAACATAAGACACGTTTTAATGAAAATGAGGGAAAATTTGACTCCACATGGAGAATCGTAGGCGGCTTTAGTTATGAGGGCATCGGTGCCAGTGACGTTGGCAGTTGTCCACCTCAGTTGTCTGTATACGTCAATGTGACGTCCGTGTATAATGTATATAGATTATAATACAAATCTCCAAACCGGCAGTGAGTTATTGTAGTTTAGTTTAGTTGCTTTCGTTTCGATGTCTTCTCATCAACTTCCCATTGTATATATTTTTAATGTAATTAGGATTAACTAAATAGTTTTTTGCAACCAATCTTCTAGATTATTACTGCCATTATTAAGTAGGCTAAATATATTACAAGTGTCTTGTGATAATTTCGATATTCTAACAAGATGGTGGCTCCATTGTTAGAACTTTCCAGTGAATTTTTGTGGCATCTCAAAATTCATGCTCCGCCGTTTTCTTTTCCACCCACATGCACAATAAGCAAAATATATTGCGTATAACACCACCAACATTACAACGAATCGAGTCAAATAACACAAGATTATGAATGAAATATAAAATTCACCACATGATAGACGAATATCCCGCCAAAAATATTTCAATAGTTTATTTAGTAACTCGGCTACAATCTGTCTTATAAAAACATTGCTGAACATATGTAACATTGCTAATTCTATTTTTGAAGTAAAAACATTTTGGCAAAACTTATGATTTCGTGTCATGACATGCTAGTTAGCGTGACATGGTAGATGGCGCTTGCGTGGCTTGCGTCAGACTAGCGACGCGTAGTAGAGTAGCCTGTGTACATATAATATTTATGTTTTGTATTGAGATTGGGCAGTCCGTCGTATGTCTGATGACTTAATAAACTGTCTAAAAATGTATATATTTATTGTTCGGAGTGACAATAGATGTGGAAGCTAGACTAATAACTTCAATAGGTATATAAATTAAGACTATAATTCATTTAAAAATTCAAAAGAGAAAACAGTTATTACATTGTTATGGGTTTTTACTTCTGTCGCCAGTCCTCATGACTGCCTCAAGTTTTTTGTTGTGTTTGTAATTGAAAGAGAATATTTAAAAAATCGTATGGGAAAAAGTTGTAAAAAGAAATGCATAAAACAAGTAAGTGAAATATAAGAACAGAAGGGATATCTTCGAAAATATTTACAGAATTGACTGAACTGGTATTCAGTTGATATTTTATTGAGCTAAATGGTCGATCAAAGGAAAGATTCTGTAGGTGGTCCGGGGAACTACCACCCGACCCACAGAAAACCGACGTGAAGTAACAGTGCTTGCATTGTTGCGTTTCGTTCGGTTAGTGCGAACGCCGGAGGGTCACCTCCCCCCCAACATTGGCTGGCAACGCACTTGCGACTCACCTGGTGTTGCTAGTGTCTATGGACAGCGGTGATCACTTAACATCAGGTGACTCTCCTGTTCGTTTGCCTCCTATGATATAAAAAAAACGATTTGGTTCCATTTTCTTTGTTACTACACGCTCGGGCAGCTAATAAATAATAGCAATTAAACGTAGAATTTATGTAATAACTTTTTTTTAACCTTTATTTTGTTTTACAGAAATTATTAACGATTTCTGAAAATTTTATTGTTAGTTTTTATAGAGCATCAATAATTAAATAACATGTGTTTCTCATATAAAAAAAAATAATAATGTAACAATATTTTACGAATTTTAAAAACATTTAACAAGTTTAGTGTACTTTATAATATTTTTACATACTTAGCTATCACACAATCTACACAAAAGAATTAAATTGACTGTCTGCTTGTAATGTCAAGATAATAGCTTTCTACTAAAACGGAAATCGAAGTGTATATACGGTACTTTAACAAAAGAATATTTTTATCTGTCTGTTTCCGGTACTCTCCGTAACGGCTCTACCGCGTTTAATCGGTGTTTATTGGCAGTTAGCAACTTATTAGTATACAAGTTACTTACAAGTCTAAAGCTGATGTTAAAATAACTTAACTATTTTAATTTTTCAAAAAGGGTTTCACGTAATTTTATTCCCAAACGCAGGCAAAATTATAGGTGGCTGCCAGTTTTGGAATAACACACACAGACATCAACACTCTTATTGTTATGGGTGCTGGAGAAACTGACTCTTGAAGACTAAGTTAAGCTTGAAAATAGCTGATATAGAAAAATGAGTGTTCGCGTTTTTTGTTTATGGATAATGATGATTGGTCCTCCTCCTCCAGTTCAGAATAGAAGATGCGCTTCGCCACTCTTTCCTCCACCATACGCGATACATGACCGCACCACCGAAGCTGTCGACGTATTAAATAGGCTTCAATGCCACCAACATTGGCTCGTCGCTTCAGTATTTCGCACTTTATCGGACCATCTGATCTTCATGATGGTACGAAGGCATTTAAGGTGGAAGCGATCCAGAGTGCGAATGTAACGGCGGTATACACACCACGTCTCAGAGGAGTATAGGAGGTTTGGCAGCACGACTGCCATGTAAACCGATATTTTAGTGGCCAACTTAAGGTCATAAGGTATGGGATAATAAGGGTATAAGGAAAGGGTAAAAGGAATAACATAGGTAACGCTTAGAGTTTAGTGTAAGCATTACACCCTGTTCTAACAACTAATG
>AP028446.1:16621320-16729844 GCA_036509395.1 Antheraea yamamai
TTTTTATTTACGTGGGGAAATCCTTTATGGATACGCCACCCTCTCGGGGGAGAGAGTGGGTTATGTCAGACTCGCACGGACTAAAACCCCACGGTGTACCGTCCGCCGTATGGTAGGGGCGGCCAGGGATCGAACCTGCTGTCTTCCTGAGAAACCGCCCCTGCGGCAGCCTGGCGAGTGAACGCCAGGCTTCGTCCTACTATAGAGAGACTACTGGGTACACGACCAGTCGTCTCCCCTCGTCAGCCTCACCTGTGCAGTGAGGAGATGGGTCCCCCAACCCATCTCCTCAGGCTCGGCTCGGTTATGGGAGGGGGCGAGCGTTCCGCCTCCCCCTCCTTCCTGCTCTCCTTTGGCGGAGAGGGCCACTTTGCGGATCTTCCTCGCGGGCCCTCTCCGCCGCCTCCTTCTGCGAGATGACTTCCTCGCAGAAGGAGGCCACAGCAGTCCACCCCTCCTCGCTGCCGAGCATGGCCGAAACCACACCCGGCAGCGAGAAATCGTCCCCTACCGCCACAGCCAGGGCGCGGCGCTGATCGTCCCACGCGGCACACTCAGAGAGAGTGTGCTGCGCGGTGTCCGTCTCAGCGCCGCACTCGTGACATGCGGCGGTGGGCTCCCTGCGCGCTATCCGGTGCAGGTACCAGCCGAAGCATCCGTGCCCGGTCAGCACCTGCACCAGACGGTACGTCAGGGAGCCCCAGCCCCTATTTACCCAACCCGGCAGGACCAGACGGACGGCGTCGATGGTATATCTTCCGTAACGCTCGTCCGCCAGGTCCCGCCCCCACCTCTCTAATTGCTCGCTGCGGGCTCTCGCCCGCAACGCAGCAATCTCCCTGGGAGCCGGAGGTTGCCCTCGGGATTTCCCTGCCGCCGCATAGTTATATACGGCGGCAAGAACTTCCGCCTCCAGCTCCCAAGGAAGAGAGCCCGCAAGCACCATAGCCGCCGCCGAGGACACCGTTCGGTACCCGCGGATTTCCCTCAACGCCACTGTTCGCTGCGCTTTGCGCAGCACTCGAACGTTCGTGGCGCTGAGGGAGTCCACCCACAACGGTGCCCCGTAGGTGGCCATGGCCCTCACCACCCCTGCATACAGACGGCGGCAGGCAGCGCCCGGCCCTCCCGTGTTCGGGAGAAGTCGACCGAGCGCCGCCGCCGCCCCTACTATACGCGGTCCGAGCCCCTTGAAGTGGGACTCGAACCGCCAGCGCCCGTCCAGGGTGAGGCCCAGATATTTCATGCAGGACCCCACCCGGACACGTACCCCGCCCACCGTTATGTGGGCCCCAGGAGGTGGCCCCTGCCGAGGCCCGTGGAACAGCAGGGCCTCGGTTTTTTCAAGGGCCACCTTGAGGCCCAGTCGGCGGATGCGCCCGACCACGAAGGTCGTAGCCAACGTGGTCAGGCGCACCAGCTCTGCCCATTCCCTCCCCTGGGCTACGACTAGGGTGTCGTCCGCATAACATATGAGGCGCGTTCCTGATGGGAGCGCGCCGCGGAGCACCCAGTCGTAGCCCAGGTTCCACAATAGTGGCCCCAACACGGAGCCTTGTGGAACTCCACAAGGAGTCCCACGTCGGACCATCCGCCCTCTGCCGTCTGCGTAGACGACCTCCCTCTCCTCGAGGTACGCCTTCAACAGCCGCCGCAGGTACGGGGGCACTCCGAAAAAGCGGAGCGCCTCCCGTATTACTCCATGCGGCAGGCTGTTGAAGGCGTTGGCGATGTCCAGTGACACCGCCAACAGTCTTTGACCCCGAGAGGTCGCCTGCGCAGAGAGCACCTTCAGGAGGCTCAGGGCGTCCAGGGTTGAACGCCCCGACCGGAAGCCGAACTGCGCGTCCGACAAGTTCGGTCCCACGTCTTCCAGGTGCCGGACGACCCGGGAGGCGATCACTCTCTCGAGCACCTTCCCCGTGTCGTCCAGCAAGACGATGGGCCGGTATGCCGACGCGCAGTCCGGAGAGCGGCCCGCCTTAGGGATAAGGCAGAGCCGCCCCGTCTTCCATGGCTTCGGGAACTGACCTTCCGCCAGGCAGCGGTCGAACAGCTCCCGAAGCCACCCCCCGAAGTGCCCCATGCAGAGAGCCAACACCCGACCCGGGACCCCGTCCGGCCCAGGCGCCGTCCGTTAGCCGCGGAGGCACTCGACCGCCCTACCCATTTCCTCCTCCGACACCGGGGGAGGGCGGTCGAGCACCTCCGCGACAGACGCGAAGCGCGGGGGCATGGGAGGAGGAGGCCGCTCTGGAGGGTCGGGGAACAGCTCTCCCACGACCCTCTCGGCCACCTCTGGCTGGAGAGTCTCCGTCGTCGGGGGCGCTCGGCCCCGGAGTTGCTTCCGGACTATCCGGTATGGGCGCCCCCACGGATCACTCTCCAGCGTCTGAAGGAGCTCCTCCCATGCCGCCGCCTTGGCCCGGCTGATGGCGATCTGCAGAGTCTTCTTCTTCTGCCTGTATTCGCCATACAGCCGGGTCTCTTCCTCGGGGGCCCTGACCCTTCTCCGACGGCTGCGCCCGAACAGCCGCCGGGCCGCAGAGCAGGCCGCCCGAAGCTCGGCGAGCTCGGGCGACCACCAGTACACCGCCCTTTTGTCAGGGCGGTGTACACTCCGCGGCATCGACGCGTCGCATACCTCCGTGAGGGCATCACGGAGGCGGGCAGCGGACGCGTCGATATCCTCGCTGTCCAGAGGGGGCGACGAGGCCCAGGCCTGGACGATGGCCGCCTCTTCTGCCTTCTCCTTGTCGAGGCGGCTCATCACCCAGCGGGGAAACGTCGCGCCCCTCCGGGGGCGGGTGACCGGTTCGTGATAGGAGGTGGAGACCTCGAACCTAATATACCGGTGGTCCGATAGAGTCTCCACCTCCTCTTCGACCCTCCATCCCCGGATACGGCGCGCGACCGACGGGGAGGCGAATGTGACGTCCACAATCGACCCCCCGTTATGCCGCACGCACGTATGGGCGTTCCCCCGGTTGAGGAGGGACAGCTCGTGTTCGGCTGCCCACTCCTCAAGCGCCTGGCCTCTGGGGTCAGTGGTCGCCCCTCCCCACGCCCTAGACTTGGCGTTGAGATCACCAAGCAGGACGACGGGGAGCGGCGCCAGCCGCCTCACGACCGGCCCCAGAGAGTCCATGAAAGACTCGAACTCCACCAGGGGCCGGTTCGGGGATAAATAAACCCCGAGGATTGCGAATCCTCGTGAGGCGACCGCCACGTACCCAGCGCCCCTCTCCTTAACGGACAGGGGCAAGCCTCCCCCGGACAAGACCGCCACGGAGCCATTCGCGTCTCCAGCCCAGTGAGGCTGGTCCGGAACGCGATATGGCTCCGCAACGACGGCCAAGTCAATTTTCCACTCCGCCATCACCTGTAGGAGAAGATCCTGGGCGGCGGCGCAGTGGTTTTGGTTGCCCTGGAGGTAGCTACTATGGATGCAGTCCATTACTGATCCATAGCAGTTACCTCCGCATGCACCTCCCTAAGGAGGCGTGCTTTCCCCTTTACAGGGGGGGGGGCTTACATTCCCGCCCCCCCCGAACATGTTCTGCCGGAATTCCGGCATCCGCGCAAACGCTGCATTTCGGCTTCGCCGCTGTGCAGGTGTTTGCGCGGTGTCCCTCTTCCCCGCAACGGTAGCAGACCACTCCTCTCGCCACCTCCGAAGGGCACATCGGCCGGGTGTGACCCAAGCCCATGCAACGGTAGCACCTTAAAGGTCTACCCTCGAGCAGATGGACTCGGGCCACACTCCAGCCGATTAGAAGGCGGCCTCCCCTGACCAGCTTTCGGGCCGCTTCGAGGGGGAGGCTCACGAACAAAGAGCTGAGCCCCCCCGGTCGTGTACGAAGCGGACCCGCTTTTATATCGGTGGGCTTGCACCCACCCGCCTTGACCACGGCCTCTACAGCCTCCTGTGCCGACACCGATTCGTCGATTCCGACGACTCGGATGTCCGCCCTCTTTGTAGGCCGCACGACCGTGGCCATGCCCTGCAACGCTGCCCGCACCCCTGTCGCGAGCTTATCAGCCTGCTCTGGGGCCAAGGCGCCCGGGACCTGGAGGATCTTGGCCCCCGTAACGCTAGTCCGCACCCGGAGGCCGGAGATGCCGCATTTGCTGAGTGACACCTCCATCCTCGCCTTAAGGAGGGCGTCCTTGTAGGTCACCCCGGCGTTCTTGTAGGTCACCCCCCTCTCCTCTGCCTCCGGCTGCAGCGTCACCAGCACTGCGGCTGAGCGAGGGGGAGCGAGCTTGGTCTTCGCCCTCCTTTTCTTTTTTGATTTGGCCCCAGGTGACTTTGGGCCTGCGGCCGGCTTCGGAGCTGCAGTGGTCGTCGCTGCAGCCTCCTTCTTCGTCTTTTTCTTCCCCCGCCGCACCACTGTCGTCCACCCTTCCTCCTCGGGCTCCGGTGGAGCCAGAAGGGAAGATGGACAGGGAGCGGGGCAGGGGATAGGCACCGGCGTATCGCTCGGGGGCGTCCTTGTTTTTGTCGCAGCATTTTTTTTTATTAGCTGCTGCGGGCCCAGGAGCCGCCCGTCGTCTGTCCGCCTCAAGCTGCGGTCTTACCACCTTCGCTGGGAGGAGGCGGTCTTAGAGGCCCGCCAACCTGGCGTTGACCATCCCTCCGAATGATGTCTGGAGGGAATGCCCAAGCCTTTCTACGGCCGCCGCGAGGACTTCCTCCCATCCTCTCGGCTGCTGCACTTGAGTGAGCGGACGCGGAGGTGGAGGTGGGGGTGTAGGAGGAGGAGGTGGCATGGCCTTCTTCTCGTTGACACTTCGCCGCCATGAGAGGACCTCCGCCTTCAGTCTCTCTACTTGGCGGCGAAGGCCACGAGTCTCGAGCCTCAGTCTCGTCATCTCCTCTGACTCCTTCCGCGTCGTCAGCGTCTCCACTACGTCCTGGAGAGTCTGTGCCGCTTTCTTCAGCCGCCCCACTATCGGTCCCTTGATGTGTCCGGATTTCTCCGCAACCTCCCAGATCTCGCCGACCTTCTCCTTCGTCAGCTCCCTGATCTGGTCACGGTCCATCTCCTCGGGACCGCGAGGCTCGCAGGGCTCCACCTCCTGGGCGCTCTCCTCTGCCTCTGCAGGGCAGACGCGATCGGAAGGGGCACGATCATACGATCCGTCCGCCTCCTCCATAGCAGGGAGTCTGGAGTTGGCCGACCGCGCACCCTCTCGAGATCTACCACCTCTCATAGATGAGGCCATCTTTGGCGTCCGAGCTCCCACCGCTACTTCCGAACCCGGGAGTTCATCCTCACGTGGACGCTTGCTGCTCCCTGCAAAGAAGCTCGAAACACACTGAGCATTCACTTCATCCGCCGTATCCATGTCGCATGCTGTTTCAGGGTCCGTTATCCTTGCCTTAGTTGTTGTTTTGGGGTCGTCACGCAAAATTGTGCCCCACCCAGAAGACGCGGGGCAGCCCGAATCCGAAGACTCGGGAAGGGATTCTCCGCCCACGGGGCGGGCGGTACCCTCCTGGGGTAGTATATTTTTAAATTTTGCAGCTTCCATGACGTTGTTAGAAGAAAAGTCCGTTATCAGATCCATGTCCGTCGTTTCCAGGTCGTCATCCGTATCGTCCGTCAGGTCGTAAACCGTTGTCGTTGCCAATGTCGTCGTTAAAGGGTCGTTACACAAAATTGTGCCCCCCCCAGAAAACGAAGGGCTGCCCGAGTCCGAAGACTCGGGGAGGGATTCTCTGCCCGCTGAGCGAGCAGTACCCTCCTGGGGTAGTTCTGTTTTAAATTTTGTGCTTTCCATGGTTGCTAGTTATCAGAGTCCGTAGGCAAAGCGTGGGTCAACAGTTAAGGAAGGTATCAAAGTCCAACGTAGCAAGGGTCGTCAATAAATGGGGGGATCAGAGTCCAGGAATAGAGCAAGAAGTAAACGAGGTAGGAGGAGAACAGAAATCCAGGGAAGAGCAAAAGTCGTCAATTAGAGTAGAAACAGAATCCATATAACAAGCATTTGTCCTCGCGTCAGGTATCAGCCGCCGGTCAGAGGGACCGACGTTGCCCGGGGTACACCACGTGGAGGTTCCTGACATCGCACCCCCAGTATACTCCTATCCACTCGGTCCCATGTATGACTAAAATATCATACTGAGGACTGAATAATATTTTTATTGCTTAGATAACGGACCCAATGGACAGATATTGTCCTAACAATTTATTAAAAAAAAAACAATAAAAAATAAGAACGGTCGCTGAGCGACTTAAAAATTTGGATCATTATTTTTATATGGGGATACAATTAAAAACATACAAAACAAATTATAAACAAGAAAGTTTGCGATTGTTACTATTTCACAAATAACTACTGAAGATATATTTATAAAATTTTACAATAACATAGCTCAAAATAACACCAACTATAATTTATAACGGCATTGTTCAAATCGGTCAAAATATAATGGTAAGTATCTAATAAGTTTGAATAAATTTTATTATCTGTTGTACCTTGACCTGGGCCATAGAAAATCTTTACAGTTACATGATGCTAATATTCCACATAAATTGTAAATACACAAACTTGGATGAAATCCTGGATTGCTGTTAGTAAAGATATGAAACAAGAGATATGTTCTTTTCTGGCTACATATTAAATTTAGTATCTTCTCATTCCTTCTTCTTCTTACCCTTATCCCACTTAAATTGGGTTGGCACAACATGCTTTCCTCTTCCACACTCTCTTGTCAGATATCATTTCAGTATGTACACCCTTTTATACACATTTTTCACACAATACCTTTTTCGGTCTTCCTTTCCTATCCGTTCACCTTTATACTTAAAACTTTTCTTAAGTTAAAGGTTATTTATAAAAAATATTTTTATCATTTAGGTAGGCAATGCGTATATGACGACACCTCCGGTGTTGCAAGCATCCTTAGGTTGCGATTACCATAAGGCGGCCCGCAGGTGGGGGGGGGATCTGGGAATGCGTGGAGGTGTTTTTATTTTTTTTCTTATTTTTTTTTTTTTTTCTTTTTTTTTTTTTATTTTTGGGGGGTTTTTTTTTATTTTTTTTTTTTTTTTTTCCACAAGTGGAGTGGTTAGGAAATATTTCCCCGAGCATGTTTTCTCTCTCCCCCCAAAAACCCCCAGAAAATTCTAACAAGACCGCCCCCTTCTTTTTTTTTTATTTAAATTTTTTTAAAAAACTTTCAATTTTTTTTCCCCCTTTACAATGGCAATAATATTCTACTAAAAGACTTGTTTCCAAAAAAAAAATAAAAAAAAATAAAAAAAGAAGGCGGCCCGCAGGCTTGTTTGTTACCATCGTGGTATAAAAAAAATAGTAAGTAGTGTAAGTTATATTCATTAAACCGAGTAACATTGAATTCGGCCGTGCCCCACAAATCTGCTTATTGTTTTTTAACTTACAGGTTAACGCTAATTGTAGTAACGACAAGTGCGGATTGCGTCAACTGAAAAAAGCGAGTCACGTGAACACGTGAGAGCCAAATAATCATATTCTCACAATAGGAGATGTCAAAAATAATTACAGCGGCGTCAAATAGATCAGACATTCAAAAATAATTAAAATAACGTGATTTTTTTATCATATAGTATATTTTATTAATTATTTTTAGTGACGTCATAAGTATTCAAATGATTTAAACATACGTTAAATTGTAAAATTGTGTTTTTGTAAATTGTTGACAATATAGAAGCACCACAATCAATTGACGAGGGGTTCAGCCATGCGCCAATGTCGGGATTAAGTGTCGACTAACAACGGGTTTTAATTACTTTTTATTGTGTTGCAGCGAAACATAGCAGCGGACAATGAACTCCTCGAGGAAGTACAAAGTAATCCCCATCCTATTCATCTCAAGATCTCAAATCGTCACACAAAAATGTTTTTTTATTGTGCGTAACTCTGCGATATAAGTATTCAATCAAATGATATGATGTACCTAACTAAAAATTTTAATATATATAAAACGCTCAACGAAACTGAAATGTTTAAAAGGACTAGTCGTTGTCCAGTGGCCGAATGTCTTCTAAATTTGAATTTCTAATAAAGGGACAAAATTTATCTTAATATACTTATATATATATTATTGTACGTATTGTACAAATATTTAAGATTATAAACTATGAGAAATAAAGTAAAAAGAACACTAAAGCTCGTTAATATTTGCTAAACAAAAGATTAATAAAGAAATTCGGTTGGGAAATAGAGGAGGAAGGAGTTCTTAATTATTTCGTCTCTACCTATTTATATATAAACTAGCTGAGCCCACGACGTCCACGTGGAACCTAATGTAAAAAAAACTAGTGACTAATAATACAAACAATGATTTGAATATATTAAGTCCATTTACTTATCTAGTTTTCTCTCGTACTTAAGTCGCGTCGTCATTAAAATTACAATAACTTTTGATAGAGTCGACCGATGGTAATGAAATAAAGACTAAGTTACTCTCGAAGACATGCATATAATTTATTTTTGAAAAAGTTTTATTTTTTATTTACTTTAACAGTGATGCGTGTTCATACAAACAGACAGACAGCCATTTCTAAAAATGATTGAAATGTATTTTTTATTACTTATTAGGAGTACACCTGCAACAATTTTTTTCACGAAAATCGAAAAAGAAACATATAGTGTTCCGATTTTTTTTTTTTTTGATGGTCCTCTGTAAAGTTGTTTTGCATACGATAAGGTCACGTGAACCGGCCGATGGAGTGGAAGAGAGATAGATACACCACAAGGCGAACGCTTAGACCGATCGCGCCTCTCTGTCGCTTGTTCTGCGTTCTCGCTTGCACGCTCGGCTCAGGCGGAACGTGACAACGAGTCATGCTTTTTCGTGCGTGCAGCCAGCGTTCATTGATTTATAAGACGTTATCACGTCAAAAATGAACTGTTTTGGACAGTTTATAAAGGAATTCGATATAAGGTCAAGTCGATAAGTGTTTTTCAGTCGCTTAAAGCATAAATAATATGGTCACTGCGCGAAGCGTTATAAAAACTTTAGACATTACCATCCCAATAACTGTAGATAGTAAACCGTCCCTTTTAGAATTGTGATATTTGGCAACGTGTGCGAACGAAGCAGGTATCATTTAGTGTCGTCACTCGTACTTTATAATAAAACATTGTACGTTATCTTTACTAATATTATAAATACGAATATGAATTTGTTTGTTTGTTACGCTTTCACGCCTTAACTACTTCACCGATCATTATGAAATGATGCATACACGTCGCCAAGGTTACCGAATAATACAAAGGCACCCTTCATCCAGTTGAAACAGTATTATTTCATAGGTCAAATGTATATTAACGCGGGAGGGGCCGCGAGCAGAAACTAAATATGAACTACAAGCATGTGCTAACGCTTTTATTCGCATAGTTTAAATTCTCTAGAACCCGATTTACGTAAATCATTAAGGAGTAGAAAATGGTCATCTTATAGGGCATAATTACACATGGAGACTCGCAATAGCGACCTCTCATCTCAATACTAGGGCTACCTACCCCTGCACCAAAAAGTCTGTCTCTATAGGGTTGTGCAATTGAGTATATTCGTTAAAATGTTACGAAACTACGTGAGAGCAGAACAGTATACGAAAAGCGCGTTCTAATACATTTGCGCAACATCAAAGATGAATGGACTGATTGCTATAAAGCGGTGTTGTGCATCAGTTTATTTTGGTAGAAAGGTAAACATACAATATATGATTTAAACATTTTGTTTGTTGATGAATGTTGCAAAGATAAGGCGTCCGAACACGTCGATCGGTTAATGTCTGGGGATTTGTTTAACATTTAGATCTAAATATTGTGAGCATTGAACAATAGAGTTATTTTTTTTTACTCATCTTTGATTATCGTATTTATTTGCTTACAATTGTGGATTATGGAATAATGTAATAACAATGATAAGAAGGAGCATACTAGACTGAAAACCTACAACGCTTTATCACGTCGATACAACTTGCACTATTAATAATATTGTAAACTAGCGGGCCCGGCAGACGTTGCCCCGGTCTGATTATAAAAAAAACCTTGACAAATTATATACCAAAACCTTCCTCATGAATCACTTTATCCATTGGTCAAAACCGCAAGAAAGTCCGTTCAGTAGTTTTTGAGTTTATCGCGAACAGACAGGCAGACAGACGCGGTAGGGGACTTTGTGTTATACTATGTAATGCTTAATTAATAAACAGGGAAGAAATGAAAATGAATTCACCTATAAAAACTAAAATTAACATACGGAAAGGAAAACAAGATGACAAATATAATCAAATCTATTGAAATATCATTTACTGAATGTGGTCTAAATAAAATAAAATGTTTGATCGCGATCGATCCTATAATTTTAGTAATAACTATCTTCTGCTCGCGACTTCGTCCGCGTGGAATAGTTACTTTGGGCTAACGCTAATACGCATCGGATGCTCGCAAAGGAAAAAAAACCATTTTGAAATATTCTTCATTGTTGCTCCGCTCCTGTTGGTCTTAGCTTAGTTTTTTTTTTCTCCATGGGGAAATCCAAAACCCCATGATACCTTCTCACACCTTTTGGCCGGGGGAGCAGGGACTCTCTAATCGACAGTACGTCTGCTCCTCCGACGGGTGTTATCCCCTCCTAGACACCGGCAACAATTTTTATCACGAAAATCGAAAAAGTACAGACACGTTAGATTTACATTCTTATTATATGTACAGAAAAATTGGGATTTATTCCATAATTTGTACCAACAGGCCTCATTTCTTGTGAAATTTCAAGGACACCTATAATCGCTCATTGTCTCGAACTTTTAATATGAAAAGCCGAATAACTTTATATAAGGTACAGTCGCCAAATTTCGTTCCCAAACCTAATTTCGTCCCCTTCAATATCTTCCTTTTTACAAACCACCATCTATTATCAGTAATACGAACTGAAAGCTAGTTGCATCAGTCGGCCGTTGTGTAGAAGTGAATGCGTCACGATGTTCGTACAGACAGAAGATCGAAAATCAAAAAAAATTGTCAAGGTGAGTTTTTCATTAGAATATTCTCGGATTCTATAAAATTTTTAGACGCCTGACTTATTGATAAAAAAAATTGTCAAACTAACTATTAATAGCTCAGATGTTAAACGATTATGTAAAAGTTTCAGGTTATGACACGTTTTTTTGCTTAAATGGGTGCGACAAAACAAATAGAAATTTCCTAATATCGTCCCTTTACGTGAACCTTATATCGTCCCCGGGACGATATTAGGATCTCGTATAGTAAACATAACAGTCACGTCACTTCATTTATGTATGTAAGTAGAATGTATTGTAAACTAAAAAGCTACAAAAAGTACAGTCTTCTGATGAAGAATCATCTGATGATGATGATGTCCCAGTTTTGGTGTCCAATGATGAAGACGATAGCGAGAATGATGACGCTGAATGCCCAGTTTGTCATAATACCTATTCTCAAGACAAAAGGGGAGAAAAATGGATAAGATGCATTCAATGTTTCCAATGGATGCACGAAGATTGTGTTGAAAATCCAGGACCAAAATTTGTGTGCACTATTTGTTTGGAGAATTAGAAGTACTTGCTTATACCTTACCAACGATTATAATAGTTAAGAAAGGCTGATTAGATATTAATATGATAGTTATATTCAATTTTATATAATAGAAAAGGAGTAAGTACAACTCCAGTTTACGTACTGATTATTGTGATCTCAATATCATCCCCGGGACGTAATTAAGAGCCCAAAAAATATATTCTCATGATTTGAGTATTTTTGTTAAAGATATTTTGTAATTTTATTAACAATGTTATCGAGTTTTTGACTATTTCTAAGAATAAAGGAATATAGAACCTAATTTTAGATATTTCGTTTAGTGCCGTGACGTTTTATTTTATTTTTTTAGATTTGTTTTACAAAAAAGGGACGATATTTGGCGACTCTACCCTATATAACGTACAATACGAGTTTTACTAAGCAATGCCTAAAATTTAAAATCTAGTTGAAGTCATGTTCAAAATACTTTATTACGTATACGTATATTATGTGTGTCCAAGTGGTCTCTAACTAAACATCTGATTTAAGTTTATTATTGAAGCAACTCTTCCAGAGTCCTATCCATAGCATTCGTTCAATTCGATCTCATCCTTCACAAACGTTTCATTACCTACAGATATTTTGCAAAAAATTTGAATTTATGAATAACATTTTTGATCATATCTTCATTATTATTTTTTATTTAAGATACGTTAAATTGGTTATCATTATTGTGATACTTTCATTAAAAGAAAATGTTGTATAAAATAAATAAAATAAGCAATTTATAACATTTATATATTATATGAAAGTGCGTAATATGGAACAACAGTATAATGACCGATTAAATACACTGTCAGATATCAATAGTGTCAAATAGTGGTAGTTATGATTTACTTGTGAATGTCTAAAATTGTGTAATTTATTTACTTCTTCCAAATTAATTATACCCACGAAATCCATAATTTACTATGAAACTTCTTTTGCCGGCAAATAGAGATACAGTTAATTACAACAATAGAATAAGAACTATCAACTTAGGCAAGTGTTAGAGAATATTTAGATTAAAATAATGTCCACCTGTAAACAAAGGTAAGACACGCTTTTGAGATCACACGTTTTTTAAGTAAGAGTTCAATGTGTATTTAACTTTTTGTAATAAAACGGAATACTTTTATTTGTTATGTATTAGTAAAAGCTTGTATTCGGTTAAATATTAGTTACGTCATCAACGTAGTCATCTGAGGACGGCACGGCTCATCATGTGGTAACATCAGCATTCAACGGTTAATTCTCACCATCCGCCTGTAAATAAAACTATTTACGACCTCGCAAAATAAATTACTCCGACATGATCACTCGCTCTGAATACTGTGGCTTTGTAAAAGAACGTGCGTCAAATTTTAATTTGTTAATGTTCTACATACTACAGTTTTATATACCATATAATAGTAGGTACATATGTTGATGGATAAATTAATAAAATTCTTTATTCTTAACTAGATGTCTGCCCTTGCTCCGCACTGGTATACTACCGTATAAGACCGTCTAATGAAATAACATAATAACTGAATGCCACTATTTTTGAATAACTCTCGACTGTCATCGATCTTATAAAATTTTCTATATGGAGATATTTAATCCTATATTTTTTTTACTTTTTACACAGTTTTAAAAACATTTACTTTCATACAAGCCTTAATATATTATATATATATTTAATCGTATGGCTAAATAGAGTATCATCTTTTATTATTGTCGATTGATTGAGTACTCTGTTTGTCGCTACAAGGTTCAAATTATGCGGAACTATGCAGCGGCCAAAAAAATATAACTCTTCAACAGTACCCGAGGAGCATGTGCAGGAAATGAGAGATACAATTCCTACGGACGCTAGTAAAATCAACTCACAACAACAACCACAAAAAATGATTAGCCAAATAGGTCCAACCGTTGACAAGTACTACTTTCTTACGCTTACATACCGGCTTATATAATCGGCAATTGATTTTAATATATATATATATAAACGTTAACAACAATTGAAAGTTGGGAATAGCAGTCTTCTATCGGTTCTATATCTCGTCAAAATGGGTTACAGAAATTAGCCTGGACAAATAATCCAACTCACTTCATTTTTATCCAAATATATTCAAATTGCGGCTAAATAGATATTTATAAACTGTCTCAAAGAAAACAATACCTTTGTTTCGTCGACTATGCTCCAATTTATTGTTAGGGTATTTATTTTTAATACACTATTGTATACCCAAGAGTTCATTTATTCGTATCTTGTAGCTTTGTGTTAAAATTATGCGCGAATACACAATCATTATAATATTTTCGTCGGCAAATTGTTATTTATACAAAACAAAGACATATTCTGGCTGTTCGTTTCGCTTTAAGAAATTGTCTATAGGTATATTTAGATTAAACTGTCGCGTTTACAAATGTATCATAAGTAGATATTTATATACATTTATAAAAATAAAATGACAATGAAATAACAAAATCAGTGAACTGTAAGCGTTTGTTATTGTTTGTTGACGTTATTATTGTATACCATACTACGAATTCCAATTCTTATGACTATCAGTGGAACGGTACATAAGTTTGTATTCTGCAACGTCTAGTGGCGGCTTATAGAAAATTGATATATATATATATACTAGCGGACCTGGCGGACTTTGTCCTGCCGTGGTAATAAAAAATGAAATCCCTAAAAGCCAACCGCAGCGCCACCTACCGGGTCCAATTGTGAATCTAAACCATTCTCGAATCTCCACGAACACACACAAAAAATTTCATCAAAATCGGTCCAGTCGTTTAGGAGGAGTTCAGTCACATACACACGCACACAAGAAATATATATATTAAGATATGGAATAAAAGCCTTTTCCTTGAAAGAGCACTTGGTTATCCTAATTTTCATGGTTGTTCCACCAAACGGTGTTAGCATATATAAATATGGAGTTGAGAGTTTATGTATATGTGATATAGAGGTCATCGGTACTTTAACCATTTCTATAGAGAACAGAACCTAAAAACGAAATTCTGACAATGAGGAGTATATGTTATTTTATTCTGAATTAAAATAATTCAGGAATAAAATGTAGTTTTGATCAGCATGAAGAATGATATCAAATATTGAATGATTATTCCAATTACTCCAAAATTATAGACTTAGAATTCGAACCGAAAAGTGTCATGGATTCCAGTCGCATTATTCGACGTGGGTGGCGAGGAGCGGCAACATCATAACGGCCAATTAAAAATATATACGTAAACGAGATATATGTAAAATAAAGTTATAATTACGTAAATAAGACGTAGGTGTTTCATAATTAGATAATATTTTTTGTAGTCTATTACATTCCAATGGTTATTTGAACTAAAAACACTAATTGTTTTTAACTGATGCTCATTTTTAAATATTGAAGTGCGGTTCTTGTTATACCTAATATAATATTCACTGTCACAGTCTGAATAATTAATACGCATGTATAGAACAGCTTTCATAAGCGTACGGCGGCCATACTTAATTGTTCTCTGGCGCCGCCATTTTCCTTCCCTATCGTCGCGCCAGCGTCACATCTATAAGCAAATTGACGTCGATTTTAATTTACATTCTACACGAAAACACAGAGGACTTATTCTATTAGTAAACCTATATAACAAAATTATAAGATATCGGGATCGTTACAATGAAACTTATAATCTTTACATAGTATAAAATGAAGTCGCTTCCGCTGTCTGTTCTCTTAGATCTTTTAAACTATTCAACAGATATTAATACAGTTTTCAGCAATAGATAGACTGATTCAAGAGGAAGGTTTATATGTATAATACATGGATATTATACTCCAGAAAAGCGGAAAAAATTTAAGATTTGTAATGTGATGTCGTAACAAACATATTTTTGTGCGCTTAAATCACAAACGCTGGCTAAATCTTATGAGATAGATCAAATTAATATACTAAGAAAATGTATATCTTAAAAAGATCGATAGAAAAGTCCTAGATGGTATATATTTATCTGTAAAGGATAATCCACAGTAACCATTTTTATCTTTTTTTACAAAAATAATTATGTGTTATTTACCAAGGTATTTTAAACAATACAGTATTATACCTTATCCAATTAAATACATTATATACGTTTACGTGTCATGTAGATCAAAACTGCCCTTAACAGTATTTCATTAAAATGGATATCTACATTGCACTCGTGCGAAGCTGGGGCGGGTCGCTAGTTGCTTGATAAATTACATTCTATTAAAAAAATAACTTGACTGAAAAATTAATCTTTCGGAGCCAACGTTATGAGATCGTTTGTCATTCTAAAACATAATATTTTCGCATCACGTCTCGCTTTAATAATAATCGATCGGGCTGTTTCAAAGAACAAGCTTTTATCGAGGGCCGAGAACCCTTTTTGTCTCGGTTTTTATATGGAAATATTTCGATGTGATTTTATGAAATTAGATTTTTCTAGAATGAATAACTCTTATACTTACTATGTACTTTTGAATGGGAGTCTTACCGCAGTTTTTTTATTGTGTTACACAATCCCAATTAATGTAAAATAATGATGTGTTGTAAAATAATAAAAAGTAAGAATGAATCTTAAGTGCAATTGATACATTGATAGATGCTTGGTGGTAGTTCACTTTACAGTACTTTTAAATGCCTTATTTCATCTACAAAATGACTATTTTTTAATTATTTTTATATCTATTAAGATCAATGCTATTATATATAGATACGCCATAAGCGCTTCGACAGCGCCTTGTTAAAACCTGGCTAACTAGCTTATTCTTGACTACCGTCTCGTCAATCCACCCCTATCTAAGCAATATCTTAGGTGGTAGAGCCACGCTGAAGCTATTATTGGTTTCAGTATGAATGGGTCGGCTCGTCCGGGGTAGTACCACCCTCTCACAGAAAACGGACGTGAAGTAACAAGGCTTGCACTGTTGCGTTTCGTTCGGTCAGTGAGAGAGCCGGATATCCACCTCCCCGCCCCCTCTCCCCTCCCCATTTCACCCTCCCCCAAACACAGGCCGGCAACGCACTTGCGACTCCCCTGGTGTTGCTAGTGTTTATGGACGGCGGTGATCGCTTACCATCTGGTGACCCGCCTGTTAGTTTGCCGCCTATAATATATAAAAAAACATATAACTTATTTCTTTTTCATCACCGATATTGAGAATATGTCATCTTACTTCCACATTTTATCTAAGACAGTGCGAGGTTACAATATTACTTTACGTATGTGTGCGTTATCATACCATTTGTTTTGTCAAAATATCATATAGCTAACGTATCTTTAGTTATAATATCATTGATTAAGATTTACACCAATGGAAACATAAAATAACGATTACTTTCATTAGGTACCTGAATATATACAAATACTATGTCCCAGAATAGTATATACCATACAGTAGTACTGAAGCGATGATGGCTTCGTCGATAGCGTGTTCGAGTACACGGTGTCTATGATCGTAGGTATGAATCCTTGCAACTGAAGCGAAGCTTCCAATGAACGAAATCATCGTGATGGGACTATAGCATGGTGGAAGGACTTTTTCTAAGTCCTCCTGGCTAGTTACCACCCTCAGGTTGAAATTCTATCACCAAGCACCAGTTGGTGTGCTCCAGCAGCTGCGTCTCAGAGCAAGTCTCCTCTAGGTTTGGTGTGTTTACCATCTTACAACAAGTCCACGTCCGCGGTAGAGATTATGGTCAACTCTCAAGAAAACCTCATAAAGTATTAAAAAAAAAATACGTGCGTGTATCAGTAAGAAGTGAAACTTCTTTATGACATCATTTTTCGAAAAATGATCTACTATATTTACAACTTTACAGAAAAAAAAAACGGAATCTGATCATTGTGAGCGCACCTTTAGAAATAAACATGGCGCGTAACGGAAAAATGTACAGAAATTAAGATGGCGCGTAACCGAAAAACGTTACATACGTTTTTACATGCTCTAAAATTCCTCCCTACGTCGATAAAGTAGTTTCACTTCAAAAAGAAATCGTAACTAATTCTCAGAAACGGAACTGAGTCTCTATTGATTCTACTTCCTATTCACAAGCCGCTACACAGCAAAACTTACAATAGAATTAAATAAAGCAATAGATACGATTATTTTTGTTCGAATTTGCATTTCTAGTGAGTTACTTCAATACTTCTACGACCTTTAATAGTTTTCGCTTAGTAACACGTATTGATACAATTTTAGTTCCCCAGCGTTACTTCAGAGGGCGCCATTAGTAAGCATGCGAAGGCACATGAAATCGATAATCTCATCACATCATTATTGTGAGTGATACTGCTGAGATTCAGTATCCGGTTCATGATTGCTTGAACAGTTCGACGCTGTTTCAATCATGCTTCTAATTGTGACATGGAATGTATCCGAACGCTTTAATTTACTATGTTATTACGGCGTTGATTACGTTATAATATGAACGTATTAAACAATGTAGTCTATACAAGTGGATATATTATTTGTAGGATAACACAGGCATTTCAATTCTAAGTAAGTATTACTTGTTCTATGACAAAAAAGAAGTCCACACTAATATTTAAAATTAGATTTCTCCGCCATTTCACCTGCGTGATATTACTAATTACTCTGTTTTCACATACCACAATTGTCTTACTAGGAGAGCGTAAATAGAAGCAATTTTTTTTTCTAACTTCATCGATAGAAACGGTTCCATTATCATACCTTGTAAATATCTTCATTACATAGTATAAAACAAAGTCCCCTACCGCGTCTGTCTGTCTGCCTGTTCGCGATAAACTCAAAAACTACCGAACGGATTTTCATGCGGTTTTCACCGGTGGATAGAGTGATTGATGAGGAACGTTTTAGTATATAATTTGTCAAGGATTTTTTCATAATCAGGGCGGGACAACGTCTGCCGGGCCCACTAGTTATTAAATATAATAACACTTTACGCCACCTCAATTTAATTTATTCCAATTGATCGGATATATATGTCGAGGCAGCGATAAGGAGTCACATGACGTCATCTTTATGATTTAATCGATCAAACTCAAAAATACTTTATTCCATTTAGACCGTCAAAAAGCGCTTATGAATGTCAAAACCACCAACGGTCCGAGAAAACAACTCAGCCATCGAGAAGAACCGGCAAGAAACTCGATCTGGTTTATATTTTTAACATTCTATCAACTCGTGTAATATTAGGCAAGGTAAAACTTATACATTTCGTTTCATCTGCATTTAGCAATAAGTTATTTAATGCATACCAATGACAAATTTCATTCAAAATATTATTCAGAGACCCGACCTCTGAATCTATCCTTTTCACTTTAAATATAAGTGAAGTATCGTCTGCAGAAAGCACCATGTCAGCACAGTTATTAACCATTAGCAGATCAATCAATCATAACTAATTGAGTGTGCAGTACTGAATATAATTGTGAATCATCCATAGATTTGAATAGTTCCAACCATCCAAGCGAGAATGCCTCGTGAACTTTCGACCTGACTATACGCTGTTTGCCTGACGAGTTTTTTTATATATTTCTCGAATTGATTACGCTATTGACCTAGCAAAGTTTTGACAGCTTCAACGGACTACTAAGGCGAGCGCTTAAGGCACTCAGCCGATTTTATTTGATAACTAGTTCAAGAGTGGACGGCACACCTCGGCGAGGGCTGTTGCCTGGCTCATGCAATTTGCGACCTATCTGAGCTAAGCTAAGCTAAGCTACATATTCATACCTATATGAGTTATTGAAACATATATGTGTACCAAGCATACATACCTCAACAACTCTTATATGTATTTTGTGTCGGATATTTTTTTCTAAACAATATGTATTTTAGTTCGATAAGGGGGAAAAAATAAAACCCTTCCACTTTCATGTGTAAGCATGTGTGCGTGCACGTGTGTGGAGGTGATATGTGTAATGTTGTTGCAGTGGTGTAAGATTTTGTGTCACTGTATCGCGCGGACAGCGTACTCAAGGGTTTCACGCCGAGTGAACGGACCTAGGGCTTTTCAAGCGAGCACCATATTTTATTCTTACGTTTATATTTATATAATATATATACTAGCGGGCCCGGCAGACGTTGCCCCGCCCTGATTATGAAAAATCCTTGACAAATTAGACACTAAAACTTTCCTCGTGAATCACTCTATCCACAGGTGTAAACCACATGAAAATCCTTTCGGTAGTTTTTGAGTTTATCGCGAACAGACAGACAGACAGACGCGGTAGGGGACTTTGTTTTATACCATGTAATGAGATATATATATATAACTAGCGGCCCGGGCGGACGTTGTCCTGCCTTGAAAACAAAAAAAATCCTAAAAGTCGATCGCAGCGCCACCTGCCGGGTCCAATTGTGAATCTAAACCATTCTCGAATCTCCACGAACACACACAAAAAATTTCATCAAAATCGGTCCAGTCGTTTAGGAGGAGTTCAGTCACATACACACGCACACAAGAAATATATATATTAAGATATATATTTATGTAGTTCTTTAGGTAATATATTCAATTTATATTACTTCTTTTGAGAATGACATCACCTTTTAACCTTTTTTATTCCCGACACCCTGCAATTAATTTTGACATAAAACCTAGTTCTAGTGAAGATTGAAGAATAATCCCACTTGAATAAACTCGTATGTGTTAGCTCGTATGCCGTAGCTAGTTCTATTATAAAATAATTGAAATGTGTCTAATGTCTTTTTACACGAATAAATAACATGTAACCTTACAATACAGAATAATGTTAAAAGATTGTTCGTCTCATTTCTTTGATAATATTAGGTTAATTACCGGAGAGAGATGGTAAAGAAATCCCGATATATATACATATAACAAAAGTACGCTAGGGTAAGTTACAAGCGAGCACACGCTTTGAACATTCTCGCTTTACATGTGTGTAGGGTGACCACAAAGTTCACACTTTCAATAATGTATATTTTATACAACTGCGACGCGAAGTGAACAACTACAGTTCACATGTCTGTACATTATAGTACAAGAAGAAAGATGATTATCTATACTAATATTATATATCTGAAGAGTTTGTGTGGTTGAACGCGCTAACCTCACTGGTCCGGTTTGAATAATTCTTTCAGTGTTACATAGCTCATTTATCGAGGACGGCTATAGGCATATATCATTATGCTAAGACCAATAAGAGCGGAGCACCAATGAAGAATGTTTCAAAAACGGGGTTAATGTTCGTATTATTTAAAAATATTTTCACCTTCTACGTAAACGAAGTCGCGAGTTAAAGTTAGCGTTAGCCGAAAGTAACTATTCCACGCGAACGAAGTCGCGGGCAGCAGCTATTTGGAATATACACGGGAATACAAATATTGTTCCAGATATTTATTTATTGGTAAAAATTAAAATAAACAAATTGCATATTGAAAATACAGTATAATGATTTTGTTCACGAATATCCACCAAATGTATGGGTTCATAATAGTAATAACAAATACAAAGAAGATGTCAATTTTATTTGTATTGCCTGTAGATACATACTTTTTCCTTTAATCATGTGCGAAAAAAAACTGCTTTACGCTTCTAAAAATACATATAGATGTAACTAGTTTTTTCCATGGTTATCTGATGATAATTTAAAATGGAATGAGATGCTATTGTAGGTGGTAAATCCACGCTGTAACTATTACTGGGTTCAGCATGAATGGGTCGGCTCACTCAGGGTAGTACCACCCTCTCACAGAAAACCGATGTGAAGTAACAGTGCTTGCATTGTTGCGTTTCGTTCGGTCAGTGAGAGCGCCGGAAACCCTCCTCTTCTTCCTTCCGCTCTCCCCCCCTCCAAAAAAAACAGGCTGGCAATGCACTTGCGACTCCCCTGGTGTCCGCGATTCACGAGTTAGGTTTAGGTATACGATTTGTTAAGATTTTTTGTACATTGTTGGAAATATAACGGTAATTGTTGGGAGTGTCGGAAAAAGTCAAGCCGCCTGGGAGCTTTCGTCGAAAACGCTGCCTAATCCCTTTGAGATATAACAGAACAATAGAGATACGCAGACGAAGTCACGGGAATCAGCTGGTATTGTATAAAACAACGCCTGTTTAGTTCATTCATGTGCTTATAATTAAAATGTAATAGAACCGATTTACATTACTGTTATATTCTTTGGCCTAGTTTCAGTACATGATTTTATATAGTGTTTTTTTATACCGCTTTTTATTGAATAAAGTTGGTCACAATACAACCCCACACCGGAGGGTACGTATGGCCTACATAGCGTGGTCATTGTCAAAGGCGCTATTTTTACGTACATTCCCTACCAAGAATATAATACAGTGGCTGGAATTTTATTTCCACCCAGTATAATGTTGAACACGACCAAACCGAATATTTTTGGACAAGAAAAAATGCCTGAATAAGACAATAATAAGCACAGCTCTTATATTTGATCTTACAACTGGATGACTTTATCAGTGTTATTACAAAAAAGTTACATACGTATTGAATACTTGACTTTTTCGTTCGGGCAGTGAGAGCGCCGGAGAACCGTTGCCCGCCCTTTCCTCTCCTCCTCACTCCCCCGGTGCTGCTACCTACCCGCCTGTTCGTTTGTCCCCTATAATAAAAAAAAGATGAAATGCAGCTGCCGGAGCACACCAACAGGTGCTGGGCCACAGATTTTTAACAAGGTTGGTAGCTAGTCAGGCGAATTTAGAAAGAGCCCTACCACTATACTATGTTTTCATAAGGATGTTTTGCTTCTCCGAAAGCTCTGATTTAATTACTAGGATTCAAACCTACGTCCATCGACGCGGTGTTCGAACACGCTATCAATTACCAGCCCCACCCCAAACGTGCGTTAATAAACTTTGTTGTAATAATTGACGTAAAAAAAGTAGAGCTCAAAACCGGCCGCAAAAACTCCCCAATATACGTATGTGGTTATAGTTACGCGATAAACTTATGATTTTGCAAATTCCACCTTACCTGAATGATTTAAAGTTGTTTTTACAAGAAGGCAAGTGACGGGAGACTATCTGAAATGATTGCATAATCCAAAATTATGCACTCATTTTTGTGTGCCGGCTGTGAGACGTTGAGTGTGCATCTTGGGTTTTTGTATATCAATGCCTGTAATACTCAAGTTTCGCATTAAGGTAGATTAGTATTTAATATGTAACTGCACCGATGTTGCTGTGATTTAGGTACTCAATGTTGTGTTTTTTTTTAATTATTTAATAGTATAGATAAAAAGAGTACCCATCTTTTGTTATCGTTAATTGATTTATTACTGTATTTGTCGCTGCAATGCTTAATTTATGTGGAACAGTGCAGCGGACAAAAATTACTCTTTAGCAACACCCTGAGAGCACGTGCAGGGGAATGAGAGGTACAGTTTCAGTGGACACGAGTAACGTCAGCATGTTCTTGCAGTAGTTGTACTGTGAGTACAAATTTTGTACAGGAAAATCGATTCGCATGATATCAAAAACTTCTCAAGTTCTGAGGCAAAAAAGTCAACAATACTAAAGTATTTCTTTATTTTCTTCGTACATCAATTAATTAATCGCTTTGAGTTATTAAAAAAAAATTAGCTACGAAGTGTATTCAATAAAAAGTTCAATATTCTACGAAGATATTATATAAATTATATTTTTTTTGGTTATTTTCAAAGTTAGTAAAATTGAGTACACCGTTTTCCTCTGAGCCACAAATGTTTGTTGTAAGTCTAGATTTGCTTTGTGTCTGCTTATTGTATGTTTAAAAGTCCCACGTGATACTTTAATTTAAAAAAAGAAAAAATGCTACAACACGCACAACAAACTATCAGCTTTACTATGTGCTACATTAAAGTTACATGACTTACGATTTGTCCTATATCAGAGTAACACTAAAACAACGGGGTCTCGCCCCCCCCGGGGCACTGAAAGGACGCGTTTACGTCACCTGGAAAATTTAATTCACACCTAGTTCAGACGAGCGAGCCTCACTCTCGACTAATGTAACTTGCCCCTTTTAGGTCAACCACAAACTATCCATCAGAAACTCCGTATCACTTGTGACATTTAAGCTGACAGCGCCTAATATGGTATTATATTATTTTATATTTATCTCGTGTTGCTTGACGCTGTTTTGAGTTTAAAAGGAAGTCTAGATTATTTTTTGTATGTGTTACGGCCGCGTAAATAGTCATTTAGGAAAAATAGTGTTAGCGAGGGTAGGAGCATGTGTTAGTCGATCCCCCAGACGCTTGTGACGCCGGGCCAGTTCGCCGGCCCCAGTTCGCTCGCACACATCGTAGGCGAAGCACGCGCGCTCGATTTGCATCACTCCTCGTTTCGCCATAACCATCGACATCGAACCTCGAACCAGCCGGCATGGAACCTCAAACCAGCCGGCATCGAATCTCGAACGAGCCGGTGAGTGATCACAACATTCGCTACTTTCTCTCGCTGATATCGCATTTGATTCGCATCACAGGTGGTCTCCGATCGAAGGAGGCATTACCATTCCTTGGTCCAATCGAGCCGGATCCTTATTATCACCAGTATGTAATATGTATAATATACATATTATAACAAAAAGTTATTTTTCGTGTCTGCTGTTTTTCCAGCTCTTGATATTTAATTGATGAAGACGTTACTATGCGGAAGTTGTCAATATATATTAGGATGGACTCTGGCTGCTTCAATAGGTTTGAATAGATGGGATATATAAAGCGTGCGAAGCCGCAAGTAAAATCGGGTACTACAATATTCGTAGCATTAAAAGCTAACTACGCCCGGAACATTTATATTTGATGAGCTCGACGAAACACTTAGGATTTAAATAATGTTTTAAAACGAAACCCTTTATTTTTTATATTATTTGTTTTGTACGGTCCTAACAATATAAATCTCAGTAAACAGATATTCTTTATCAAACTAAAAAGGCATATAATATTATTTCCTTTTTCTTTATTAAAAACAGTTCTAAGACCTACAAAAGTATTACAGTTTATCTGAAATGTGAATTCTGTCTTGAATTACTAGAGAGTAAATTATATTATGACAATCAAAAAAAGTATTTATCCACAGAGAATATATAACACATCAAACGACAATTCCTTATGGTAGAGTAGAAAGAACCTCACTACATCAAAGTTCACGGAAGACGCTGAAAAATTTCGATGTAAGCGGCTTTTGTGGGCAAATATTCGACTTGTAGAAGTTAAGATTAATTCTTTGTAATTTTTAGTTAACATCATTCGCAAATTCTTAAACTAGGTAACTTATTTTTCTTCGACATATAGAGGTTATTTAAAAGATTGTAAAACCAAAAAATACTATGTACGAGATAGAAATGGCTAATTTATTTTATCGGACTACGGAGGGAAATATCTTTTGAAATGAATTGTAGGGATTCAACAATTACTTTACCTTATAGAGGATTAAAATTTCGAGTAATGGTCGTTTTTAATTTATCGAGGTTCAACTTAAAGAAGTTCTACTGTAGAAAAATAAATTAAATATCTGAAAAAACTGTATTTTTTAAATTTATATATACCACGTTCTTTTTAACGCACGGCCTTCTTGATAGTAAGTTATTACGCTAGAAACACTAGAAGCACTACATGACGTTGCCAACACTTTGGAGAGCTGTTCACTCCCTTCTTGATGACCCCTATACTATAATAGTCCCAGAATAAAAACCTCCGGTGGAAGTTCATTTCACTGACGAAGCGTTGCAGAAAATTCCTCTGAAACTAGACTGACGATGGCGAACGGTGTAGCGATGGAATGTAACATAATATATCGCAATACCTCACCTAAAACTTCAAGGTTTGATAATCACCGAGAAGTACCAAATATTGTGTATTTTACTATAGTAAGAGGTCCATATCGACCGCCCTAAACAATGTCACTAATTTGGACTTCGTGCCGCTACACATAATCCGGTTCCATAATCACGGTAACCGAAATCACGTAGAGTAAATGAATTTATACCGTCGACTAATTAACATTTACATAATTACAAATATTCATCACTAAAGAAGATATAAAAAGACCACGTATTTCGGGTATTGCTTAGTAAAAACTATTTCATACTTGATCTGTTCGTAAATAAAGGAGATGAAGTCTATAATACTTTTTCCATTCTTGACAGTAAAATAGACCCTAAGTTCGATGGGACCTTGAGAATGGAAAAGGAGGAAGTTATCTCTACAACATCATGCCTGGCTAGCTAAACCTTCTTTATAAGGCACAAGTTAGGCCGTATATGGAATACTGTTGGCATCTCTGGGATGTTCCCGCCCAATACCTCGTTGATGCTCTAGACATGTTGCAGCGACATGCTGCTGGAAAATTTTCGAACCGCTACAAATACATAGAGATAATTCCTCACTGAGCGTGTTTTAACGTCTGTACAATGATGAGTGTTCTGAAGAGTTGTTTAACCTCATCCTAACTTCTCCTTTCCACTACAGAATTACGTGGGCGGGTACGCGTTTACACAAATTCCCAGTACCAACCATCCGGACAAGAACGAATAAGTTCGATTATTCTTATCTCTATCGTACTGTGAAGCTGTGGAATCAGCTCCCGATTAGTGTATTCCCTTCCTCTTACGATGTCGGATCCTTCAAACGAGGCATCAAATGGCACTTTTGAAAGTCGGCACGATGGTAACGACTGCTGTTGCTATTCAACACTGACAGTCAACGTTGGTTTTGGACTGCACCGTACTTTATTTTCAGGTAATGTGTAGTCATTTTGCAGAGCTAGTCAAAAAAAAATGTTGAGATTTTTACGTCATTGTATCACGAGGCTGACTAAGAAACTGATCGAGTAATAACCTAGCTAGCTGTACGTTATGTCTGAACTTGTTAAAAAGTTATTGAGGAAATATACAATTGTAAAATTGACTATCAAATCTCAGTACCCCTTTACACCAAGGGGAGAGCAACATAATTCGGTCAGCAGCCCAGCGGTCACATGCGAACAAATAACTGTTCGAATTATATTTCAAGCGATAATCGCTCAGTCTTCGGACACCGCGTCAAATTGACGTGGGTTCAAATCCATTCATATAAGTCGGAGCTTTCCGTGATCACCCAATACCGCAAAATGATCAATAAAAAAATAAAAGCCACTGCATAAAATGACTAAGATCCCTCCAAAAACTCTTGTCGACATTGCTATACTATGTCGTTATTGCGCGTATGTGTAAAAACCTATGTATTTTATTTTTCACTTATGTGTTCACTGATCACTGAGGTAAATGAAAGAACTCTTCTACCGCAAAAATAATCCTTAACTATTTATTATATAGGTTCGAATCTTGCGATGCACTGATGAAATAATATTATTCTTTGCCCAGCAATCACCAGCAATTAGATAACATTGACTTTTCGCTATTTTATACAATACAAATATAAATAAACATAAAAATAACGCGTCCATTATCTCTCCACTCTTATCTATTTAGTACTTCACGTGAGTGAAACCACGCGGTCATGTTCATATGAATATAATAAACCTAAATAAGAGTGGAGATATATTGGTGTTTGTGATATAATAATAATAGTAATAAATCTATTATATTGTAGTCACTGCCCTTTGTGACGCCCACAATGAACGATAAAAGAGAAGCTAAGATATAAAGAGCTGAGCTGCGTACACAACGTCATATCTTCATATAGAAACAATAATATCAGAGCATATTGGCCTCTCCTGACGTCATATCCAAATCGCTATACGCTATTGTTACGTCGGGATTATTGTTCGAAGTTTCTCGAAGTTTTTTCCATTTGATTTCCTTCAAATTACTTTATGCTATTGTTTGCGTTTTGGCCATCAATGAAGGCCGTATTATATGGATTTGCATATTAAGCGAATTCTTATCGATTCCAGCACATCCTTACTAATATTATAGATGCGAATGTGACTTTGTTTATTTATTACGCTTTCGAGCGTTAACTACTCAAGTGATCATCGTAGAATTTGGAATACACGTTCTCTAAAACGTGCTGTTATAATAAATAAGTATAATATCTCCATATTTTTTTTTTTTTTTTTTTTTTTATATCATAGGAGGCAAACGAACAGGTGGGTCACCTGATGTAAGTGATCACCACCGTCCATAGACACTTGCAACACCAGGGGAGTCGCAAGTGCGTTGCCAGCCTGTGTAGGGGGGGGGGGGAGGAAGGGAAGAGGAAAGTGGAAAGGGAGGGGAGGTGGGTCTCCGGCGCTCTCACTGACCGAACGAAACGCAACAATGCAAGCACTGTTACTTCACGTCGGTTTTCTGTGAGAGGGTGGTACTACCCCGGGCGAGCCGACCCATTTATGCTGAATCCAGTAATAGTTTCAACGTGGCTCTACCACCTACAATATAATATATATAATATATCCATATAAATGGATAAGTCAAATCTACAGGAACGCAAACGAAGTGAAGAGCACGACCTAGTTTATCGAGTGTCTAGTTCTTAGACCGAGTCTAGTTGGCCTAAAGATGGCGCATTTGTACTATATGTGTCGTTACATTTCAAAATGAACTAAATCCAATTTTAGCCGTTCCTAATATTTTCCATTTCATAATCTTCAAAATGTATACATGTAAAATATGAAAATCATAAAAAAAAATTAAAAATCTAAGGGACGGCAAGATTTTAACTTCGTTCTCAGTGTATAAAAACAGGAAATCTTAAAAAAATTAAACACGTTTTATGAACAATTGAAACTGGACTTAGCTCATTTTGAAATGAGACATATATATTTTTGAAGTTATACTTCTGCTGGCGCGTTAGGGAAAAATGATGAGAATAAATTTTTACGATGCGCGCGCACACCGTCACGAAAAACCGACACCCTGAAGTTATTACGATGCGCGCGCACACCGTCACGAAAAACCGTCACCCTGAAGTTATTACGATGCGCGCGCACACCGTCACGAAAAACTGACACTCTGAAGTTAGCTATAGTCAACATTTTGTTTCTTTGTATTTGTTGTTTGTATTTCCTTGTATTAAAACTTTCAATGTATTAAATACCTTTTTTCTATTGTTAGTGTCGTTTTTTCTACAAACGTAGAATACGGCGAAAAATAAAATTTTTAAAAAGATTTTTATCTTGTTACGCCAAAGAAGTATAACTTCTAACGCGTGTACTTATATAAGTACACACTCACTTTTTTTTATACAATTTTCAATGCCTTCGAGTAGTAAAAAGGTTCAACATTTATACATATAATGAAGAAAATCCATCAAGTGAATTTCCCGTTGTTGGAGAAATTCTCGTAAGCTTAAAGAAAGTTTTAAATCCTCTTTATTACCAGAACTTTATTAATGAGGTGGGCTACACTTTTACGGCTACAGAAGTAATAATGCTGATATAGAGTTCAATTTCAAATAAACTCCAGTTACCTCTATGGATTTCTAACTTTTTACTAATAAAGATATTTTGAAGTAATCGCCGTGTCTGCGACTTCATACGGTTTTTTGACGTATCTACAAAATTTATCAAGTAGCGAGGTTAGGTTCGATTAAGGATATCAATAAAAAGTTTGACTGCTTCACTGATACGGATGAGAGGCACGTAAACCAACCGTGTGTAAATTAATTCACTTTAAGGTCGACGCCGAAACCTCTGAAAATCAAGTAACGAAGCGTCATCTTAGGGCTGCTCTACAAACTGTATATAGATGTGCGTACACCAGGCAATAACTACTGATTATGTATTCATATTTCTTTTTACACTTTTACTCTTTAGACATATTAAACTTATCTAAAATACATCACGATGTCTTCATTATATATAAAAGTGAACGTTTCAAAAAAGTATTTTTTTTGTTAACACTACAAAAGACTTAGGAACATTGATAAGCAAAGTATATTTTTGGTTTTTATTTATTTTTATTTTTTCTTCTGTACATAAAATAAATATATTGCTACGGTAATAAATAACGCGGACGACGTCACGGGTATCAGCTAGTGATAAAATAAACCCGCATGAATATTCGTGGCGTAGTTTTGTAGATTAGCACGTTCAAACAGATAGACAAAGTTTTTAAAAAGAGACTTATTGTACTCTCTGTACATTACCCGCACTTAATTCTTGGTAAATATTTTCAATATACAGACACGACGGTTCTATAGTGTTGAATAGCAAGACAAGATAAAATTATATAATAATCTAAACATATAAATAAAAGTCAAGTAGTGTATATTGTCTGTCCGAGTGTATCTCTGAAACTACTGAACCGGTTTAATAGCAGATAGAGGACTTCTCAGAGCATTTACTGTATTTCATTACGTATATACAATGTATATCATTACGCTTATCCGTAGGGGCCAAGCAATAATATTAAAATGGAACATACGTGGAGACTTGAAAGCGGTAAAAGACTTATAGAAAACTAGCGGGCGGGCGGACGTTGTCCCGCCCTGATAATAAAAAAACATTGAAATTAGACATATTCCATCGCAAATTTTCTTTTAGGCATTATCAAGCTCTACAACTTTTCTTTAGGCCTCAGTTATATATCTCTCATCGTTAACCGTTCGTAAGAAACGTTTTCGCTCGGCTGTTTCTACTCTGACTTACTTTGAAATCCGACAACCTCATAAAAGTTTTTCCATTTTTCGGGTTAATATATAATCGATGACACTCACAAATAACGTGTATTTCTATTGGTAAAAGAATTATAAAAATCGGTTTAGTAGACACAGAGATTACACCCTACAACGTCACAACGTCACAAACTCACAAACTTTACTTCTTTATAATATTATTATTATATTATATTATTAGTATAGATAAACAACAAACAAAACATTGACATTTGACATTGCCTCACTGAACGTGTTCTACCGTCTGTATCATGGCGAGTGTTCTGAAGAGTTATTCAACTTGATCCCTTCCTCTCCTTTTCATAACCGCACCACGCGCGCTGGTCTTCGGAGCCACAGTTTTACGGTAAATCCTATCTGGGCACGAACTAAAAAGTTCGCAACATCTTATCTTTGCCGTGCCGTGAAGCTATGGAACAATCTCCCTGCCAGTGTGTTTCCTCCTTCCTATGACATGGGGTCCTTCAAGCGCAACGTGAAGAGATACTTACGCAGGCCGGCATGACAGCGGCGACCGGCGAGGGATAGTATGTCTCTCGGTAGTCGCCATTGTTTTTGGATTGTACTGTGCTTACCATCAGGCACAGTACAGTCATTTTGCCGAGCTACGATAAAAAAAAAAAAAAAAAAAAAATTATAACAATAAATGCCAGCCCACCGTGAATCAAGGTAGAATACGAAGTTCCCGTAAGAGTACAGATTCATTTTTAAGGGAAAGAAGAAGCGAGCACCAACTAGTCGTCAATAAAAAACAAACAACATTTTACATTGCAATCCTGATAATGCGAAATAATAATGTTATGCTCTGTTTCCTTCGAAACGCCTTCGGTCTGTCTGTGACCACTACTACTGTACCCTGCTTAATTTCTATAAATATCACACTTGAATAGGCAGAAAACAAGTTCTACACAATACAAATTGACTGCATACGATGATATCTTGCCTGATCTGTCTCACATCGAATGTAAAATGCGGTGAGTTTGAACGCCCCGTGAAATATAACAACGTAGCCATTATTGCATTTAGACAGAAAAAAAGTCGGGTTTCCCAGTGCAGTTTTTAAAATTATTAGATAGTTAAACAAACTATCTGGATTTTGTAACATATCAATATAAGTGGTCGTTTACAAAAGAAAAATACACTTCATTTCCCACTCCAAAATGTGATGTTGATCATGAAAAACGTTAATAATGAGTGCTTAAGAGCGGGGTTATCTTAAACAAGGGGGTCCATAATAAGCGTTTGCTAGAACTCGTTACCAACCACAACAGAAAACATTATATTATGATAAATGCGAAATCTATTTTATTTCATTAAATAACAGATTTCTCAAAGCAATTATGACATGAATTAAGAATTATATTAAAATTTTATTTTATGTTTAACAAAGTTTGTATTTTTATTTGCTCGGTAAATGTTTCTAAGATATAAACTTAATACCAATCTTTTATTACAGATGTACTGAAAGACGGCTACGGTCGGAGTCTCATTATCGACACAGAATCATACAAGAGAGTGGTGTACAATACTCTTAGAACAGATGAGCGATCAGACCAAATATTGGTGGTCGGCCACGTACTGACAGACACAACGTGGGCAGAAGGTGAAACAACGACCTGTTGAAGATTGCGGAAATCCGTTGGTTTCAAAGTAAAAAGACGACCATTACGACAATCTTTGGGGGGAAATATAATATTATCCGCCACATTTTCCGCGAAATGAATGGATAGATACATAATACAATTTTCTTTTTACAAAGAAATAATCATAATTTTCATTGAAACCCGCAAATTTATCACAATGCATGAAAATACAATGAAAATAAAACTATAGATTGTTACTTACAATGACATTAATGACTCACGCGAAATCGTATACGATAAACAGGTGATTGTCGCTTAGTAGCAGGTTCGTAAAAGGGTAGCGGTTTATTGTTATCAAGCAAATGTCTGGCTACATCTGCGATAGTAAAACTGTGACATACATTGGCACAGACTCCTACGCGAGCATTAATGTAGGAAAATATAACGTAGGTGTGTAGCAACTTGGGAATATGGGCTAAAATTATACCCGCGTACCAAGAGATGCGCAAATGAAACTTCTGAAACTATAAATATTAAACTTTACTGTAGCTTGTTATATTTTATAGTTGATTTAAAGTCATAATTAGATAATATATAGACATAAAATTTAAGACCCTATTGTTTGAAGAGGCTAATCTTCGAAACAACTGATCCAATTTCCTTAAGACTTGCCGGCAAATAAAGGATATTTCATTGTATTATTTAAGCTACATTCCGTATTGATTTTCTGCGGGAGTGATGGTAAATACATATATAACATATATAGTACTTAAACGAGGTAACTAACTTAAGATCGATAAAAAGATTACGAAGGTAAATTGTGACAATAAAATTACAATTACAAATAAAAGACAACCCACAATAAATCCAGTCTCTGTGAAACAACAAGGCCATTTACACAATAATTAAGTTAAGGGTATCCGACCGTTTAAAATAGAATTAAACATTTTGCGACAAACACGCCGTCATGAAATAATTTCTATTGAAATAACATTAAGGAATAAAGGGGCATTAAGGAATAATTATGAATCACCTAAATAACGATGCATTCAAATGTGGCCACGAAATATTTACCAGACTGATATCGCATGTCACTCTGATATAATTCCCAAAATAATTTCACGCTTATCGTTTTATCTAGCCGGATATAAAAAAGTAAATGGCATTTCTCTGCTTGAGTTTAACACTTAATTACACCTGTTATATTACTTATCTTAAATGTATATTGGGCGTGTTATACGTTAAATCACTTTCTTAATTCAAATAAGTGTATATATGTAATGATGTAAAGAAAATTATTTCTTTAAGATGAATATGCGCACGCACTGTTTGTTCAACGTTTGTCAAACGGTCTGTCATTTTTGTCTAAGACGAAGAAAGCATGCTGAATTTATTTTTGTGAGAATAATTTTGTGTTTTATTAAATTGTATAAATTGAGAGGTGAACAATAAACTTTTATTGTCGTTTCTCCATTTTTCAGGTATAGTGTTATTATGTAAATATTATATGAGTATGTAAAGTAGTTGATAAATAAAAATTTCATTCTTCATTTTTCAGAGAAACAAATAAGTTTATATATATATATATATATCTTAATATATATATTTCTTGTGTGCGTGTGTATGTGACTGAACTCCTCCTAAACGACTGGACCGATTTTGATGAAACTTTTTGTGTGTGTTCGTGGAGATTCGAGAATGGTTTAGATTCACAATTGGACCCGGCAGGTGGCGCTGCGATCGACTTTTAGGATTTTTTTGTTTTCAAGGCAGGACAACGTCCGCCCGGTCCGCTAGTATATATATATATATATATAAGACACTTAATTATAATTTGGTTTTAAGAGGCAATATAAAACTTATTTGTTATATATAATAAGAATGTAAATCTAATGTGAATGAACTTTCTAAGGTTTAGTGAGAAAAAATGTTGCAGGTATCTTGATCATTTTTAGAAATGTATGTCTGTCTGTCTGTTCGCCTGAACACGTAAACACACACACACAATGTCACAATAAAGCATATCATCGAGTAACATTTAGTCTTTGATTTATTAAAATCGGTTGACTCTATCAAAAGTTATTGTAGTTTTAATGAAGACGCGACTTAAGTACGACAGAGAAAAGTAGATAAGTAAATAGACTTAACACATTCAGATGATTTTATTGCTCACTGTTTTTTTTACATTAGGTTCCACTCAGACGAAGTCGTGAGCACAGCTAGTACAACATAAATATTTAGTTAGAAATTATAAAGCAGGCGTTTCTCATGAAGAATAATCAAAGGACTAAAAAAAGACCAGATTTCATGAAACGTAATATGGACAGTTCCAGTAAAAAAATAAGTACGTTGTTAATAACTAAATTGAATAATGGTCTCTAAGAGTGTTTATTTCTTTGTTTTCCTGTTTTTCAGTTTTTTGGCATAACTATTAGGACCAACGGTAACTAAATTACGGTCTATATCTTACTCTGATTAAAGTTGATCCCAAAAGGATAGCTCTATTAGGCGATTATGGATATACCAGCTGAATATAAGAATTCACAATCTTCCCGTGCCACGGTGTTTGTGGTCGAACTACTCTGAAACAGCTCGACCGATCTTTATGAATTTTTTAATATATATTTGGTAGGTATGAGAATAGGTCGTAGAGTATATTTTATACCGCTGCGTGATTAGGGTGTCACTGTCCAGAACTTTTTTGAATTTTATTATTTGTCATCAAAAAATACCTGTAATGTCAATTTTTCACCATCCTAACCCCATCTTCCCATATTTTATTGGCAATTTGATGCAAATGGTATTGCTCGGTCACCATTGCTCAGATTGGTTTTAGCGTAATTTCTAATTATCTGCTTTCAATAGCGTGTTATAGACACGAGTCTATATGTACGAACATATTCGATATTTTGTTACTGACCTACAAATAAACTAATAGATCATAATTTCTCATTGTAGTCTATAAGCGAAGGCCACCAAAGCTAGTCATAGCAATATTAAATAAAAAAACTCCCAAATAATTCCTCCTGATGGTGGCGTCACATCCAGGTCATCGTGATACCGTTTATTTGTGTGGCTATTCTATTTTTGGTATCTGTTTGGTGTACTTCATTGAAGTAAATATTTTGTACAATACACATAAGAGTGGTTATTCTCGTTGGTAGTTTTAAAAGCGTATAATTTCGAATGTATTAATTCAAGGTTGTTTGTATATATGAGAACGTATACATTATTATGTATGTACATACATGTGATTAAAGTAACTAACAAGAAGGTTTTTAAACCGGTTATAGAACATAAGATGATTCTAGGCTATCTTATATATTCAAGGCTATGTAGTCCGTTGGTATGTATACAATTTCTCAGAAGTTACGCTACCAATTTTTATAATTCTTTTACTTTGATTATCATATATATACTATACACGCATATACACATATACATACACTGTACAGTCCTCATCGATCCCGATGACGGCCACTCGAAAACGTTTCATTTATTTCTATTGTGGGCCCTAATGTGACTCGCGAAACAAAACTTGCTTTTGTATCCAGGATCAAATACAGAGCAGTAGATTTTATAGGTGGTAGGTAGATGCACGCTGAAGCTATTACAGGTTTCAGTATGAATGGGTCGGCTCGCCCGGGGTAGTATCACCCGACCGACAGAAACACCTGTACCTGAAGTAATAGTGCTTGCATTGTTGCGTTTCGTTCGGTCACGAGAGCACCGAAACCCCCCCCCCCTCTTCTTATTCTTCGTCCTTATATATTTGGAAGAAACAAAGCAGGAAATAATTAATTTTAATAAATTGTTTCAACAAAACATAAGAAATATTTTAACAAATTATCAAGGCTGACAAAGTAGCAAATTATTTGGATAGCAACCAAACTATCTAATATCCCAGGCGATTGCCAACACACTACAGATTTTTGCATTAAAAAAATGGCATGATAATAAAAGATCTGACATTTTGGCAACACAACAATACATCTGTTATAATATTTCTTAACGATTAATAACGATAAAAATCAAGATTGCAAGTCAAAATTCTTAAAACTCGTAAATTGGTGGGTATACATATATTAAATTTTACATACGAATACATGCACTAAAGCATAATATCTTCGAAAATATATTCTAAATACATATTTAGGTTTTCATTAAAATTTGATACGATATTCACAGCCTTTCAATTCAGTCGACATTAAAACTGCGTCTACATAAAAAATAAATTTAAAATTATTACATTTAGCGAAATATGTCCAGCAAAATCTACATGTCTTTTTTTAATGTCATAGTAGGCAAACGAACAGGTGGGTCACCTGATGTTAAGTGATCACCACCGGCCATAGACACTAACAACATCAGGGTAGTCGAAATTGCGTTGCCGGCCTGTGTTTGGGGGAAAGGGAGGAAGGAGGGAGAGGAGAGGGGAGGGGAGGGGAGGTGGGTCTCCGGCGCTCTCCCTGACTGAACGAAACGCAACAAGCACTGTTACTTCACGTTGGTTTTCTATGAGAGGGTGGTACTCCCCGGGCGAGCCGGCTTCTAAGCATACGAAAGCAAGTATTATATTTAACTATTATTCAATACTCATAATATATTCTATTCAACCATTAAACAACATTGGTTCCATTGACATGATTTTAATGTTCGCATTTACAAAACTCTTTACATTCAATTATGTGCATACTTTAATTAAAGTAAAACATATAAATAATTAAAATACTCAAACAAAAGGAAAACGTACGTGTTACAAGAACGAGCCGGGCTAAAATATACCAGATGAAAGTTTTAACGCTCGCAGTATTCTAAGATATGACACTCCATGGTCACATTTAACATATAAAACAATTATATCAAAACAAATGCTAATAAACAACCAAGAAATCTAAGTTAAACTTTGTTCTAAGAATTTCAAAAGTATAAACACAATCTAGGTGCAATGACCGCTGTCGAAAGCTACAATAGGCGACCCTGAGTTAATAACTTTCGATAATAAAACGGACAATAAATCCTTTTGTTTTGTTCCTAACGTTTCCATTCAAGTAAAAGTGAAATCACCCGACGGTCATTGACACCGTGCTTTAACATAGATGCGTATAGGATTATGTATAATTTTTGTATTTTTCTAGATAGGTCAAATATTAAGCACCTATTTTTTCGAATTTATTTAGAACTAGAATCCAGTTCAGAGTATCCTCCATAAATATTGCTACTGTCTTAACATTCAGCTTGTATAAACAGAGCCTCAGTTTAAAAATTGATTTGTACAATCAATTACCAAAAGAGCAGAATCAATTATCATCTTCTATATATATATATTAGAGATTCCCACCTATATATTGACTCATCACGATATCTCTGGAACCATAAGGTGTAGCGACTTGAGATATGGTAGGAATATTCCTTTCGCCGAGTAGAGGTCAGCTAAGAACGGATTTTACGAAATTCTACCCACAAGGGGGGTTGCGGGGGTAATCAGGGCGGGACAACGTCAGCCGGGCCCGCTAGTACAATATATGTTAATCAAAATTAAAGACTTTTTTCAAAATGGGACGTTTTATAATTTGAAAGAACTTATGACTTCAAGAATAAGAAATGAAAAAATGTACAGTGAGAATATGTGAAAAATATGATATCCGACCTTATATATTACTAGGTGTGCGCGTGACTCTGTCCGCGTGGAACCTAATGTAAATAAACAGTGACTAATAAAATCATTTGAATGTATTAAGTCAATTTACTCGTCTACTTTTCTCTCGTACTTAAATCGCGTCGTCATTAAAATTATAATAACTTTTGATAGAGTGAACCGATTTTAATAAAACCAAGACTAAATGTTACTCGTGGATATGCTTTATGATTTTCTTGTGAGGTGAGGTTTTATCGTGAACGCAGTACTTTGGCAGTGATGCGTGTACAAACAAACAGACAGACAGACGGATAGACCGATAGACATTTCTAAAAATGTTTGAAATGTATTTTATTACTTATTCCAAGATGCCTGCAACACTTTTTTCACAAAAATCTAAAAAGTACAGATAGGTTAGATTTACACTCTTATTATAGATATAAATTGTTACTTTTACTTCATATATTGTTTGATATATATATATATATATATATATATATATATATATATAGGAGGCAAAAGAACAGACGGGTCACCCGATGGTAAGTGATCACCGCCGTCCATAGACACTAGCAACACCAGGGGAGTCACAAGTGCGTTGCCGGCCTTTTATAGAAGTATACGCTCGTTTCTTGAAGGTTTGCATTTTATAATTGTTTGGAAATACCGCCGCTGGGAGTCGATTCCACAAGGTTGAAGTACGAGGCAGAAACGACCTTGAAAACCTCACCGTGGAAGACTTCCACTCATCCAGGTGGTGTGGATGAAATTTTAGTTTTTGGCGGGTAGTACGATGGTGGAAATTAGCGGCAGGTATAAGTCCAAACAACTCCTCTGAACACTCACCGTGGTAAATGCGATAATATACTCCTACACTGTAAAACAAATGATGTAAAAAAGAATTATGAATTAAAAATAATAGATTAACAATTAACAATATCTTCGGTAATAATCATTCTTTCAATGACATTTCCGTATTAAAATAATAAATTCATTTACAGTACATACATTCATAATCAATGAGATAACACATACACTATGATAATGCGTCTTTTCACCAAGTTTATCAATTCACGAAAAACGATAATCCTCGGGTGACTGAACCTTTTTTCTCCGTTCAAATTTCTCGATCAATGACTGTTTGTGATAATAAATAAATATTATAGCGAATTACATAAATATAAAAGGCCACTTTTAGGTTTACAGCATTATAAGTTTGGTCTAGCTGTGCCCGTGACTTCGTCCGCGTGAAACCTGATGTACAAAACAGTAATAAAGTCATCTCAATGTATTAACTACATTTCCTAATCTACTGTTCTCTCATATATTAAGTCTAGTCGTCATTAAACTTACAATAACTTTTGATAAACCGAACCAATTTTAATGAAACAAAGACTAAATGTTACTCGAAGATATGCTTTATGATTTTCTTGAAGATATTTTATAATGAATACAGTATTTTAGCAGTGATGCGGGTTAATACAAACCAACAGACATACAGATAAGACAGACATTTCTAAAATTGATTGAAATGTATTTTATTACTTATTCCTAGACACCTGCAACCAATTGTTTTACAAACATACATTCTTGTTATTACATATAGATTATTTTAGTCAACATCAACGGCAATCTATATTTATCCACTGGTGAGTTTAGGCCTCCCCAAAGTAGCTGAACACAAAACTCTGGTTCCCCGCAAATAATACTGCTTTAAGAAGTAACGTTCTGCAAACAATTTGAATAGGTATTAAAAGAATCTATCGCTCCCACACTCTGTCTAATCTATCAAATAGAGTGGGAGAGAGACAACTACAACTCGCACTGATTATAGCTATATAAAATAGTGGAAATTATAATTTCGTAAACCCCTGTTTCCTCCTCCAAAATTGAGCCGTATCTAATTCTTTTTTCATAATTAATATGAGAAAGAATTGAACTGTTTTTCTATAATTTCTTTTATTTACTGTGTTATTTAAATTCGTTTGTTGAATGTCTGAAATCGGCGATATCATTGGGCAATTTTAGTACTTTTTGAAGGCTCCTAGGTCTTATATTATTTAATGTATGAAAAAAATATAGGATCGATATAGACTGCATGATATAAAAATATTAACTCTAGTTCTATTATCCTGGAATAAAATAGAGGAATACCTTTCTATGGAATGAACGGCATCCGCGTATCCATTTAAGTATTATAACATATATAAACTCTGTACTATACTTAACTATGATATGGGAGTTTTTGGCGGGATCTTAGTCTGTCATGTAGTGGATTTTATTTTTTATTCATAATCTTGTGTTACTTGACTCGATATTGTGTAAAATTGGTGGTGTTTTATGTGATATAGTTTGTTTATTGTGCATAAGTGAAGTGAATGGAAAATAATGCCACGGACCATGAATTCTGAGATGTCACAAAAATTCCATAGAAGGTTCTAACACGATGGCCACCATCTTGTTAGTTCATTGAAATTATATCAAGAAACTTGTAATATTGATACTCACTTGACAATGGCGGTAATAGTCTACTAGAAGACTGGTTGCCAAAATGGAATAAAAGAAGAACTTGAAATACTATTAATTACTCGACAAAGGCATTCATTGAAATTATATTAAGAAACTTGTAATATCGATACTCACTTGACAATGGCGGTAATGGTCTACTAGAAGACTGGTTGCCGAAAATGGAATAGAAGAAGAACTTGTAATACTATTAACTACTCGACAATGGCAATAATAATCTAAAAGATTGGTTGCCGAAAATAAAGTTAAAAAAAAAAAAACTATGATATGCTATAATATAATATTATAAAGAGGTGATGTTTAAGTATGTTTATAGGAGGTAATCATTGACACTACTGAACTGATATTGAAAATTTTACCACTCATGTAATATTGCTGGAGTGTTACTTCTACAATATATATTTTAGTAGCGGGCCCGGCAGACGCTGTCTCGCCCTTACTATAAAAAATCATTGACAAATTATATACTAAAACCTTCCTCATGAATCACTTTATCTACTGGTGAAAACCGCAAGAAAATCCGTTCAGTAGTTTTTGAGTTTATCGCGAACAACCAGACAGACAGACGCGGTAGGGGACTTTATTTTATACTATGTAATGATAAATATAATATGGAATATCGTGACTTGTTAACTGTTTATTTATGATTTACCTTGTAAAATAATTGGTTGATAGTAAAAGTAAGTTATTCAGCAAACAACAGATAATCATAACTATTATTTGAAATAGTAAATCATATCATAAATAGTAGTATATGTTATGCTCTTTTTACTAACATTAACTCTTGATAAACGCAACAATAACGTGATAAATAAGAACATAATCATGTAACGTCCGAGACACAACGTAAATATTCAGTAATTATCCTCACATTATACACACAAGTATTAGTTCATATAGAATGAGATATAGAAATATTGTCGTTTCTAATAAAATTTATCTATATCTATACTAATATTATAAAAGGTAAAGTTTGTGAGTTGCTGAGTTTGTGACGTTGTAGGGGGTAATCTCAGGGACTACTGGTCCGATTTGAAAAATTCATCAGTGTTATATAACTCATTTATCGAGGAAGGTTATAGGCTATATATCATCACGCTAAGACCAATAGGAGCAGAGCACCAATGAAGAATGTTTCAAAATCGGGTATTTTTTCCTCTTGAGAGCTTCCGCTGTGTGTTAGCGTTAGCCCAAAGTAACTATTCCACGCGAACGAAGTCGCGGGTAGAGGCTAGTTTCTTATATTTATGTTTAAGCGTATCATATGGATACACTTGAAGGCCTCAAAAATACGTGCGCCTTGTTAAAAAACTAAAAAAGGTAATTCATCAAAAAACATCTCTGCAAGTTTTTTTTTTCAAAAAGAATGCTTTATAAAAGTCCTTTGGTAACACATACAGCTAAAGAATATATTTATATCGTTATATCTCTAGAATTTATCGCCCCAGAGTCGCGTTGTCTAGCGTATTATAACAACAATCCATACACTTAGGTCTCCATAGCCCCCACAACCCGGTGAATATGTGAAGGTTCGTTATACCAATAGACGCTTGTCAGTGCGAAAAAAAAAATTGTCTATTATTTCACACGCAGTAGAATTTAATTATTCAAAAAGAAAACGTGAAAAGCGTATGTCTCACTGTTCTCCAATACCCGAAGGCAAGTGAGATACTGCTCCCATTCTACCCAACAAAGCATCTACCCCACCATTTCTCGTTATACAAAAAGGTTGCGAATCAGAATTTCAAAGCCCTCGTATAAGAAGTTTCATATCAAAAATCTTCGTAGCTCCAAAGCCACGTAGCACAGTCAAAGGCACTACTAGCAAACTACTAGCAAACTAGGCAAACTAGCTAACCCTGCCCCGCGTTGCTGTGGCTCAGTTATTACATGTTACAAGTAATTTAACTATCGTACAACCTGCCTCAAACTGAAATTTCATCCACACCACCTCGATGAGTGGAGGTCTTCTACGGTGAGGTTGTCAAGATCATTTCTACCTCGTACTTCGACCCTGTGGAATCGACTCCCAGAGCGGCGGTATTCCCAAACGATTACGAACTACACACCATTAAAAACCGAGCGTACATTTCTTTAAAAATCAGGAAACGCACTTGCGACTCCCCTGTTATAGCTAGTATCTATGGACGGCGGTAATCACTTACCGTCAGGTGACCCACCTGTTCGTTTGCCCCCTATAATATAAAAAAAATGTACAAAAAATGTACATGTACACACAGTCCTACAGTTTTCTGTCAACAAACTAATTTAAAGCGCCATCTATTCGAGACTGGTGAAACTTACAATCAATAACAATAATCAACATTGATAATCATATAATTTGTAATTAAAAAATATTGAGGCCATTAATCGAAATATAAATTATCCTATCTCTCAAGTTGGACTAAATGGTACATAAATGCCAATGCCAATTCATGAAGATCAGTTAAGTAGTTTCGAAGTTCATCCGGGACAAACATCATAACACTGGATTTTTATATATATATTTAAGAATTTTCTGATTGCAGCTTGTTGTTAGATAGCTTATAATAATCTTGCCAAATAAATATACTATGAAACGATTCTTTAAATCTCACTGGGAGTTTTAGAGATTAGTGAGTTTAAACAAACAGTCTTTTGAAATTTATTACAATATATAAATATAATATGCGCAATTATTTATGCAGTATATACAAATCTTTTATTCTCACAATACAACTGCAATAAGACATCGGACATGTTGGTGAGATACGCGGTATGATGAATGGCGATTTTTCAATGCGTTGGAATTCTTTTTATTTAGTGGCAAGGCAATTTATCTATGTTGTGCTCAAGCACGTTCAAACGTAAGTAAGTGAAATGTAATCTAAGAAAAAGAGTGAGAGAGAGCTGAGAGAATAGTCATAAACCACGAATCGTCGCTACCATGGCAACAAAAATCAACTTTTCGATTTATGCTTAAAGGATCCGATAGCATAAGAGGGAGAAAATACACAAGCTGAGAGATTTCCACAGTTGCACAATACGGAAAAGATATTAATTACATCGTTAACTTTGTGGATCACGACCAGAAGGGGATTACAATAACACTGTGGATCCGAACCCCAAAATATATGGTCCATTTTGGAAGTGAGAAGGCGAAATTAGATTGAATAGTTCTTTAGAAATCTAACTATGATACACATCATACAACTAATAACAACGTCAGCCAAGCAATGTGCAGTTAACCTCTACATGGTCTTATTATGGTCCACAGAACATAAGAAAATAGTTATCAAGAAGCAACCATCAAACCTGTATGACAATATAGATATGACTCAAAAGCTCAAAAATAGAACGAAGCCTTTCAAGTCCCAAACTCCTATTACTCAAATTTGTGTCCTCGACTAGTCAAAATAAACAGTATTTTTTCCTACAAGGTACTTCATTTATTTTCTTTCTATTAATCGAAACTACATTTAACTATCTCGAATTAATAAACTCCGAAGAACTAGGTCAAGTAAAAAACAATTGAAGCACCAAATTTAAGAGTAAAAACCTTCACAACAATTTATCTAAGTCAAAATTCTTTAAAACTCGGAAAATCGTGAGTCATAACCCAAATATTTCGCGTCTCGCTTAAAGTTCAGCTCATCACATGTCTATCATATAATCAGCGTAGAGTATTCTTTTTTTTTCGAACTGCCTATACCCTATACTCAGCTTCATCGGACTCTTTTGAGAGAGCGTTTAAGTTACTCATATCGCAACTCACCCTTCGTATAAACACTAATGACTTTGCGTATAAATTGACCAATGTTAGATAACAATTTGTACTATTGTCACAATCGAATACACTGGTTCACAACGATGATCATCCAAGAGCCGTTTCGCTTTTACCGCCAACGTTTATCACAACATCCAACGCCTAAGATTAAGCTTAGATGCCTTTCATCATTTCTAATCTGCGCAAACATTCTACACTTTTATCTTCATTTACTTAGCTCGTCTTGATAAAATTATACATTTCATTTTTTATTGTTTTACAAGAAGTCATTTAGCATGATTCTCACGTGTAAGTTATATTAGAGCGTTATCGCTTGTTTCATCAAAATACTATATGTGTAGACTGTATATATTTATATGCAACATGCAGCGGGGTAAAAGGAGTCTGACTGGGTAGCAACCACAATATAATGGGTGTAACACCCGCCGACGACCCGGTGGTCGGGTGGTTTGACCGGTGGAATATCATTCCGATGTTCACAGGTTCGAACCCCAGCACGTATGTACCAAAGACTTTTTCGGATTTCGCGTACATTTTCTAATTTAAACTGGTAAACACTATCGCCTGTCGGTGAAAGAAAACATCACGAGGAAAACTCAACCTCAGAAAAAATTGTAGTACCACAGTATGTGGGAAAATATACAACTGTGGATTTCTGGTACTTCAAAATCGTAAATACGTCATGGCATGGCGTAGTAATTAAGCCCATACCTTTCTTCGGGAAGAGTCTTATGGCCCTGCAGTGAAGGGTTTCTTACAGGCTAATGATGATGTCCTGCCGAAGTAGCACGCTCAGTTGTGTCGCGTTGTAGGACCATCCAGTATTTCTCTAGTCACCAAAGTTTGGTAGGGACTTCTACCTAACTGAGAGACAACCACCACAAACATAATGAAAAACTGGTTAATATGACTCTTTCTTCAGTTCAATGCATTGCATGTTCCGTCAGTGCACAGACACAGCAGCTCATGGGCTTCGATGCCAATCTGACAGAGCGATCTGCAACAATGTGCTAACACTCGATGGGCACCATGATTCTTGGATTCTAATGTGATTGTAACAGGTCATCACAATTATTATTTTTTTTTTTTTTATTGCAGCTCGGCAAAGTGACTGTACTGTGCCTGATGGTAAGCACAGTACAATCCAAAAACAATGGCGACCACCGAAAGACATACTATCTATCGCCGGTCGCTGCTGTCATGCCGGCCTGAAAGCGACCCAGTCAGGGACAGCCCCCCCCCCTCCCCCCGGTTGCTGGATTAATTCTTTACATGTGTAAACCTGTGTGTAAAATGTGGACACCTTCTTATATAGCCAATTAAAACATAATGATTAGAAAAAATGATAAGACATAACACTAATGAGCAAACCAGAAAATATTAATCTATCGTCTTTTGTTTGTAAATCATTGGAGGCAAACGAACAGACGAGTCACCTGATGTTATGTGATCACTGCCGTCCATGGATACTTGCAACATCAGAGGAGTAGCAAGTACGTTGTCAGCCTGTGTTTGTGGGAAGAGGGGAAGGGGAGAAGGGGAGGGGCGAAGAGAGGAGGTGATCCTTCGGCGCTCTTACTGACCGAACAAAACGCAACAATGCAAACACTGTTACTTAACGTCGATTTTCTGTGGGTTGGGTGGTAGTACCCCATGCGAACCGACCCATTCATTCAGAAACCAGTAATAGCTACAGCGTGGCTCTACCACCTACAAAGTATCGTCTATATAAATAAAACGATAGAGGTGTGTCGTTGTGCGCGCATTATGCAAAAAGTACTGGATTCATTAGGGTCTATATTTTTTTTGTTTTACTTGATCCTTATCTAAAAATTATAGTACATATCTTCATTTAATATAGAGTTATTACTGTTTTAAAGAACTACGATTTTAATAAGCACCTCGGCTTTTAGGGATGTTTGTTTTCTTGACGTATTTTATTTTTCTCCCTGAACATAAAATAATAAATAACACAGACAATGTCGCGAATAATAAATATACGTAATAATTTAAGTAAACTTTTTTCTTACCTAATTTAGCTAATACAGTTGCATGAGCGAAGGTTTGTATTAATCAATATTTAATTGTGAATGATAATTCGTTATGGTTATCGCAGTAACCTTCGGTCACGCGAGACACGAAATTCACGACAACTGACTGGATATGAAATGCAAAGCTGAGTACACATTATATGCAAGGGGACGCGAATTTCGTAGACGATCTGCGAATATGCAATGAGCATTATCAACGTATTATATTTAGAGGAATTTGGAGCACAACAATATTATGGGCAAATGAGAAAATACGTCGGAAAGGTATTTTAGCTGGAAACTATTGCTGTTGAGTTATCTTCTAACTACCAATTAGAGTGCAAGAGGTATTTACCGTTTTTTAAGGAATAATATATACGGAGTTTAGGGTAATAAAAATTTTTGTCCTATATTTCTCAAATTAGCTTGCTAGATATCTGAGAACAGAAGTACTTTTGGGCTTTAAGAATCTTAGAAGGGTCCACGGTACTTAACAGAAACATACAGATAGATATACAACGCCAATATCGAGAAATAAAAGAAAAGAACACATTTGTATAGATAAAACATTAACTCTAATTCTGATTAAATATCTGAAGAAGTCTTCAGATTACTGCTTTAGTTTGATTTACTAAGAGATATGCAATCCTTTCCTAGCAAGGGTCTTCTCTTTTTTTTCCTATTTATTATATAGGATCTTTGAAGCAATTTATGTAGTTTTATTTCTACAAAATAGCAATATTGCACTGAAAAAGCACCAACCGATACACGTCGCCCCTGGTGATTTAGCTACCATGGTGAAACATTTCCAAGCCGCAGGCTTCTGGACATTAACAGATCTTGGTGCAGCAAGTGTAGATGGTTATGCACGGACAACACGGGTCACCGCAGAATGTGCAGCATCTGCTTCCCTGAGGTCCGCTATACATTTTAATTATCTGGAATAGAACTGGGTTAAAGTATAAAATACAGATTCAAAAGAGACTCCACTAAGAATATGTTTTTTTGCAAATTTTTGGCTTTTCGTATTTTTATGTTTACCACTCATAGGATTTTATTGTAAAGTATAATAAAGATGCCCTTTTGCAAAATGATGAACACCTAGAATTAACAAAAATAATGGAATTTAATTAGCAAATTTAACAAAAGTATACAAAAGTTGTCGCTGGAATTGCTGCTGTAATACAAACAGTTGTACAATATTAGTATGTAGCGATTAAAAACAGACAAGATAAGTATTTTCTATATTACCTTCTCTTTGAATGATCCACGAGATTTTATGTTTCAATAATTTGTCTTTCATATCCAATTACATCTACACGCTCTTTGCTATTTTGGTATTTTATATATACATTCGAAAACAGTCTTTGTAGTTATCTTCGTAAAGTATCTTTGTAAGTTATAGTAATATTTATTACTAGTAACATCACGAATGCTGTGAAATTTTATGAGTTTGTTGCCTTGTAGCTACATCTTGAATTGCAGATTATGTATATGCATCTTTACTGTATTGCTATAAGCCACGAGGTTTTAAGTAGCCGCTGAATGAATAGAAATAATTACACAAAGGCGGGTGCTAATCAAGGCTTTATGGAAAAAACACAGATAGTAAGAAAAATTTGAAATGTTTTGAAGTTTAAATTTTGTATGGATAGGGTAATCCTATCTTTCTACACACTCGAATTGCGACAATGGTCATTATATCATATAATATTTAAACACGTTTCTTTCTCTCAATTCTAATTCATTGTAAAAATGTATTGACTTTCTATATACGTAAGTATATTTATTTTTAATCGTTCAAACTTGTAACTAAGAATTCAGAACAATGTAAGATATTTAAATCGAAAAAAAAAATGGAATTAATAAATCTTTACAATAGCTATTAAACATGTATAAAGGCAAGAAGCATAAAGTAAGTAGAGTTTATAAACCTTCGAGTAACCAAAATTGCCCACAAAAGAATAATGAAATGAAAAACATCAAAGGCCGCAGAGATAAAACGAAAATGTATGATAATGAATACACTATTAAATCTTCATAAACGTGTTTTACGTTACATACATCAGACGTCAAAGATCAAAATTAATATGTATCACACACACGTCATTGCGAAATAGTTCAGAGCATCGGAGAAATTCTTGGGTAGCTTATTTCTGAAAAATAGTGAATTCTAGCTAACCCGTGCAACTTCGTCTGCACCAAATCGGTTATCACTGGTGTCAATTGTATTTTTAAACGCGAAAAATTTTAATAAACCTAAAACCTTATTGCAGCCACACCTACGGTTCCAATTGTGAATTCAAACTATCGAGGGACTCACTCAAACATGTACCCAGATGGTATGTGAGAAATCTTTTAAAATAAGCCTACAACCCGTTCGTAGCATCATCTACCGGGTACAATTAAAATAAAAACTAACCTACATATATTGGCTGTAATGTGAAAAAAGGTTTAGAGGTCTATGGACCCCCAGTTTCTAACGAAGTTCCTTTCCCTTTTTTGTAAACGTTTACTATACAGTCAGTAGAGTTTACATTATAAAATATCAAGTTGACAGAGTTAAATTGTAAATTAAACGATAAAATATATTCATAAAATAAATAATGATAAATGAAACACTGAATGATATCATAACTATTTTCAACTTGTATTAAAACTTTTTCACACTCCATTGTACTGAAGAAAAATATAAATATTAAAAAGATATGAGCAGAACGCGTCAAATGTCACTTGCCTTTAACTATTTGTCTAAGAGCTAGCAATGGTTTCGAAAAAGAATTTCAGTAAGCCAGTTTTTTAATATATCTTTATGTTCTTCCAATCAGCGTGCGGGCTACCTGGCTGCCGGTAAACGTGGCGTTTATTAGTGCATATCGCACTTTTACTGGCAAAAATATTGATTTTTATATAATTTTTTAATGTTTTGTTTTTTACTAATTTTGAAACGCTACTAAAACATTAAATTATTATTGCCAGACATTTTTGTTATTAACAATAATGTGCCCAATGCTATTTTTTTCTAAATAAAATAAGTTAAGATAACCATGTTAAGATAGCTGTAGTTTTAATAATTTTTTTTAATCAAGCCTTTGTCGCCTGCGCGACTAAATCGCCTAAGTGACATACAACTATATAACAATAAGAATGACAATAAACTTAACAATAGCTTATGTTAATTTTGTACAATTCTTTAGCATCTTTCGAAATGGGGTCAGACAATAACGAATTGTACAAACCAGTGTGGAACGAATCAGAAGCATTAAGCCGAGATCTAATATCTTCGCTTCGAACACATTCTGCCAGGATGTGGTGTACATCAACGATGAGCTCAAAACTCTGGCAGAGTGGTGATGGTACTTTACGCATTAGGTAGGCGAACTTTTTACATGGGATGTGTCCCGAACGTATTCTAATTCCTGTGATTGCTTCCCGACGGCAAATCGTACTGTCATCAATCCATGGTGACCTTAAGGGGCGTGGCTGAATCGTTCTATACCATATTCGTTTTGTTTTAGAACGTTCATCAAAGTATTCCTTCCAATGCGAGTATCAGCTATTTTTAAATACTGAGCATACACCCAAGTAAGTTGGTAAAATATTAATAGGAGCACCTTCGGAGGATCCTTCTCTAGCTAAAAGATCAGCTCTTTCATTCCCAGTTATACCTATATGAGAAGTGATCCATTGTAAAACAATTACTTTGTTCTTTGCTTTTAAATCTAGTAATTGCTTCAAAATAGTGTAGGCTATCGGTATTCCTCGAAAAGTCGAGGTACATCGAGCTACGTGTTGAAGAGCACTTTTTGAAGCGGATAAAATAACAATCGTAATGGACTCAGTTGATTGTGCAAATGATAAGACCTCTGCAATTGCTATGAATTCAGTGTGCATAATTGAAATATTTTCATCAATTTGAAATTTCATAAAAGTTTTGGAATTTAACTCAAAAAAAGGGGCTCCTAAATAATTACCAGCTTTAGATCCGTCAGAGTATATTTTAACAAAATTTTGATAATATATATTTATATATCGAAGACAAATATCTTTTATTTTAAGAATATCATATTGACGCTTTGGCTTCCAAATACCATCTACATTTATTTTAATTATATTGTGCAAATCAATGTTATCGACCCAGGTGTGTAAAGTGAACATTTCATGTTTTTTTTTTTGAATTGGAGTATTTTTATATTGAGAAAAAATAGAAACTAATAATGGTTTTTTTCTGTTACGCCAATAGAGTGATTGGAAAGAGGTGGACAGTTTTTCTAATACATTAGTTAGTTCGTTTTTTTCGAATGACTTAAATTTAAATAGAATTTTGCCAGCTAAATATTGTCTCCTAAGATGTAACGGACATATGCTCAATTCGCTTTCCATAACATGGATTGGAGTACTTTTAATGAAACCCCCGATAATTCTCATGGCCTGGTTTTGGACTTTTTCAAGTTTATAGAGGTTAACCTGAACACTATTATCATAAAGAAAGCTCGCATAGTCATTTCGACTGCGTATAATATTGAAATATAAACGAACTAAATGTTATGGATGAACACCCCAATTAGAACCGGCTAATGCTTTGAAAACGTTTAGAAACTTAGAGCTAGATTCTGCAACTGCATTGATATATTTACCCCATTTTATGTATGATAAAGATAGCGATAATTATGGAAGCGCCTGTTATAGACGCATGTATTCAAGATGGCGTCAATCCCAAGTCATATGTCTTACGTTTATCGTTGTTTTTCTTTGTTTACGATGAAATCTCAATATCATAATGGTTAATAAAAAGAAAAATTTACAAAAACAAAAAAAAAAACTTTTTTTTTATAGGGACACCCTAATCACCTGGAGATATAAAATAAACTTTACAACCTATTCTCATACCTACCGAATACACATTTAAAATTTCATAAAAATCGGTCTAGCTGTTTCGGAGGAATTCCACCACAAGCACCGTGACACGAGATTTTTATATATTAGATTAGATATTGTATAATAACATCATGACCAAACCTGAACACAATTATAACATGTTATAGATTACTTGGCACGTTCTTTTGAATGAGAAACCAAATGTTATCATTTGCGATTGTTTTTAACAAATATAAAGTTAAACGTGACGAATATAATATTTGCTATACCTTTTTGTATGATCACAAAAGACATGTACAAAACAGATATTTTATCTGATCTAAAATCTAATAATTGAACACAGCTAAATGATATAAGTTCCATGCCAAAGTTATTTATTTAAGTTATTTATAAAATAACAAATCTTTCCCTTGCGTGCAAAGTAACCCTTTGCTATTGTTTTCAATGTAGAAGATGTTATTTTATTCTACGAGAATTTGAGGTGTTAAGAAATAAAGCCATATTTTTACTGTATATTATACATCGATACAAAAAGCATTTGGATAAAAACTTTAATATATCTATTTTATAATTCCTAATAGTATTGTATAATATAGACAGTATATTCCAAATAACAAATAAAATAAGTAAATTAAATTATTAAATAAGTAGTAAATTCCATAACTAATAATTAACTATGATAGTTTATACATTTCAAATAGTTTTCGTAATATACATAGAGTTACCCAATAGTTGATGAGAGATAACACAGCGACTTAAAACCGGTTTAATGAAATTGATGGACAAAACAGAGCCAAACCAATTTACGTATATGTTACATTAGTTTTGTCTGGCTTGAGTACTAATTTAGACCGTTTTATTCTGACGACAGTTTTTTATGTCATCTGGATGTTTCATCTTTTGTCTGTGAACTCCAAAATCCTAGTGATTTTATCAACTGTAATCTTTAATAATTTCTGAGGGAGTAATTTAAGAAAATCTTACCTTTACCTTTTTTGTAGAGCGTTTTATTTCCTAAAAGAATATGCTCTGGTCTTATGGGTTAGATAAGTCGTTAGAAGTTACAAAATTTCGAATGATGAAAAAGTATTTCTTCGATTGCTAATCATATGAGAGATGGAAATCGCGATGGGCTATTCTTGATATTAAAAAATTAAGAGCTGCCGTTTTAACAGGGTCATTTATTAATCATCTTCACAATTCCTTTAAACAAAAATCAGATTCATGCAGAATGATGCAGACATTACTAACAACCTTGAACCGCTTCAGTTACGAAGAGACATTGCCTAGAGTATGTTTTGTCGTCTGTATCTTGGCGAGTGTTCTGAAGAGTTGTTTAACCTCATCCTATCTCTTTTCCACTACAGATCTACATCGGCGGGTACTCGTCTCCACAGATTTACACTAGCAACTATCCCAGCGAGAACGAAGAAGTTCGAAAATTTTTATATTTGTCGTACTATGAAAATGTGAAATTGGCTCTCAGCCATCGTGTTCCCTTCCTCTTTTAACATGGGGTCTTTATACGAGGCGTGAAGAGGCACTTGTGCAAGTCGGCATGATAGCGATGACTGCCGTTATTATGTAACACCGACAGTGACCGTTAATTATGGACTATATTATACTTTCCATCAGGTACCATGCAGTAATTTTACTGAACCAGTTTAAAAAAAAAAGTCACCCAACACTAGACGGATATTACTAAAGTCAAATGTCACTATTGAAACAACCAAAAATAGACAAGAAAATTGTAATGTTTCATTTCAAAACACCTCAATGCACACGTCTCGAAGACGTATCCGAGCGGAGTGGAGGTCCGCGTGAAATTTGTAATTCGAAAACAATACTAAAACTACACACAAGCGTACTAATTTACATATATACGCTCCGAATACATTTGAATACACATTGTTGAAAGAATGCCGACGCAACATGACCGTTTAAATTCTCTACAATATTATCTGAAGGAGCTAAGCCGATACCAATTTATCTGTTAGTGAAATGAAACATACCTATATCAACAACTATATAAATATCATTATATGATTCCCGTTATTTTTTATGATCTTTTCATTCGTCATGTAAAATGTTCTTCTCGGTCTTTCATGATATAATCCTTCTTCAAAGGCCGGCAACGTATCTGTGGTGCCCCTCGTGTCGCAGATGTCCATAGGCGGTGGTGTCTACCATTACCATTAGGTTACCATTAGGTTCCCCTATGTACGTTTACCTCCAGTCGCATAAATAAAAAAACATTGATTATGGAAATGTTGTCAACCCGACAGTTTATTTTGACCAAAACAACGTACAAACAAGAGAACAATTGATTATTGGGACACCTAGCTAATTTATTTATGTCGTTTTTTTCTCGAACTGACTACGCTATTGTCCTAGCAATGCCTTAACAGGTGCACTGGACTACTTGATTTATGTCTTTTTTTTCTCGAACTGACCACGCTATTGATCTGGCAAGGTCTTAACAGCTTCAGCGTACTACATTTGATTTATGTCGGCTCAAGAACCGCATGTCATTAAAAGACAGCGACCACATGAAAGCACGAGCTATCTATACTGTGACGCCATCTTTGAACAATAAACGAAATATTTTGTGATTACATGTAATCCAGAAATTAGTTTTGTCGCGAACAAAGATGAAATAAGATTCGGCTAACTGTTTTACGATCAATCTATCTGACGTCAACTATCCTCAGATTATCCGATCATAATTAAACAGCCACTGTCTTCACCTTTAGGATTTTTCACCATCTTGATAATTTCGCGTGAAGCATACAACGAAAAAAATTAGGTTCTGAAATTGGTTAATATTCAGCCTAATTTAACTTCTAGCAGGTATGAATGTGAACATATAATCTTTTTAAATCTCATTTACACCGCCAAACTTTGACCGCCTTAAATATAGGTGCGCTCTGAATATAAGTGCGCTCTGAATGTAAGTGCGCTCTGAATATAGGTGCGCTCTTAATATAAGTGCGCTTTGAATATAAGTGCACTCTGAATATATGCGCGCTCTGCATATAAGTGTGGTCTCTGAATATAAGTGCGCTCTGAATATAGGTGCGCTCTGAATCTAAGTGCGCTCTGAATATAGGTGCGCTCTTAATATAAGTGCGCTTTGAATGTAAGTTCACTCTAAATATAAGTGCGCTCTGAATATAAGTAGGCTCTGAATATAAGTGCGCTCTGATTATAAGTGCATTCTGAATATAGGTGCACTCTGAATATGAGTATTGTTTTGTACTAAACTTTTGATTGTATTCGCAAATCTGTGGTAACGGCTATATTCAGAGCGGCCAAAGCAATTGACGAGTCTGTTCAGTGAAGTTATACACTTATGAAGAATAGTAATATTTAAAATTGTAGTGTAGTGGTGTTTATTTTGGCATCTTTTTGTAGATGATAGAGCCACGCTGAATCTATTCTATTACTGGTTTCAGTATGTAAATGGGTCGGCTCGGCCGGGGTACTACCACTCTCTCACAAAAAACCTACGTGAAGTAACAGTGCTTACATTGTTGCGTTTCGTTCGGTCAGTGAGAGCGCCGGAGGACCACCTCCTCTCCCCTTTCCCCCTTCCCTCCAAACACATGATAGCAACGCACTTGCAACTCTCCTGGTATTGCAAGTGTCTATGGACGGTGGTGATCGCTTAACATCAGGTGACCCACCTGTTTGTTTGCATCTTATAATATATAAAAAAAACAGAAAATAATGTTTAGTACCAAATAACTGTTCTTGTGTAATAAATTCTTTACCATTTACGTTTTCTCAGCAATGCGGTAAAACAATTTGGCAAAGAAACTAAAATATTCTAAAGTAAGACACAAAGATCGTTATACGTTGAAAGAATTGGCTCTCATTCTACAATACAATATTTCAAAGAATATAAATAAAAAGAAATATTTTGAAATCAATTTATTACGGTTTAAATCTCTATTTGTTGTTTGTTCAAGATAATCTCTGAAATGACTTTGATGAAATTTCTATTTACAGATAAAGATATTTCAGATCATTGACACTTCCATTAGTGTGGTGAACGGTTCATCGTGTAGCTTTTTAGTCGGTAGGAGTCATCGACACTACCCACTCTCCCCAATACTCTAAACGTCCTATGTAAAATTTCTCTCCGCGTAAAAAGGGATACGTAATTATTATAAATGTTAACATAGCTAACTTAAGATCGCTTAATGGGTCATAAGGGTTATGTATTAATGAGAAAATTACAATAATAAATAAAATAAAATAAAAGCCTAAAACTAATGTAGATATTGCATCTATCTTTTTTATAAAAGAACAAAATAATTTCAACGTGAGAATATAGAAATCTCAGGGTTTTAGCCAAAAGGATCGACCTAAGTGAAGGTAATGGGTTCAATTCTCTAGCGACCTTGTGTCTCTAATGGTATCTGAGAAATCTTTTAAAATAAGCCTACAACCCATTCGTAGCATCAATTAAAATAAAAACTAACTTACATATTTTGGCGGTAATGTAAAAAAAGCTTGGGAGGTCTATGGATTCCCAGTTGGAACGAAGTTCCTTTCCCTTTTTTGTAGACGTTTACTATATAGCCAATATAGTTCACATTATAAATATCAAGTTGATAGAGTTATATTGTAAATTAAACGATAAAATATATTCATAAAATAAATAATTATAAATTAAACACTGAATGATATCATAACTATTTTCAACTTGTATTAAAACTTTTTCACACTCCATTGTATTGAAGAAAAATATAAATATTAAAAAGATATGAGCACGATACGTCAACTGTCACTTGCTGTAACTATTTGTCTAAGAGCGAGCAACGGTTTTGACAACGAATTCGAATAAGCTAGTTTTTTATATATCTTTATGTTCTTCTAAACAACGTGCGGGCTAGCTGGCTGCCGGTAAACGTTGCACTTATTAGTGCATATCGCACCATTCCAGGCAAAAATATTGATTTTTATATAATTTAGAATATTTTCTTTTTCACTAACTTTGGAACGCTACTAAAACATGAAATTATTATTGCCAGACATTTTTTTTATTAACAATAATGTGCCCCATGCCACTTTTTGTAAATAAAAAAAGTATGCTCAAACCATGTTAAGATAGGTGTAATTTTAATATGATTTTATGTAGACATAAAAGAGAGTAAATTAAAAATAATATGTATAGAATAACTTAGCTATAGCTATAGTTTAGCGCAACTCTGGCTGTATGATAAAGATAGCGATAATTGTGGAGGCGCCTATTATAGACGCATGTATTCAAGGTGGCGTCAGTCCTAAGTCATATGTCTACGTTTATCGTTGTTTTTCATTGTTTACGGTGAAATCTCAACATCATAATGGTTAATAAAAGAAATATGTTCTTTGCAATGGAAAAAATAAAATGGTTTGAAATGAATTATTTTATTTATAAAGAATATCATCGGGCACATTATTGTCAATAACAAAATTGTCTGGCAGTGATAAATCCATGTTTTTTCGTAAAATTATTTATAAGTCAAAATTTTGTTCTGTGACACAAAGTTAACCGGCTATCAGGTATCGTGAATCCTGTTTGGAAGATCATAATATATCTTCATATTAAAGAACCAGCTTTTCTAAAATTCTCGTTCTTCCAACGTTGCTGGCTCTTGTACTAAGGTGTCGCAAAAAAGTCTAGTTACATTAACTACAAATTTTTGTTTTTCGTTAACCTGGAGAACTTCCTGCATTTTTTGGGACAAAAAGTATCCAAGATGTAACCTTGTAATATTAGGTATCACTGTGTCAAGTTTCGTCAAAATTGGTTCAGTACTTTCAGAGTGATACGTGTTCACAGGGACAGAAAGACAGAAAGACAGACAAAAATTTTAAAAAGATTATTTTTGGCTTCTATATCGATAACAAAGTCTACCCCGTAGTCAAAATTTTCAAAAAATATTTAATGTACAGATTTGGGATTGTTACAGTTTTATTATAGTAGGTATAGAAGACGACTTGATATAACGAAACTAAATCAAACTTTGACTATTTCCCTACAAAACTTATAATGTATTTTATATATTAGCAACTTCCTGAGTGAGTAATAATTAGTGTTCCTTTAATTATATCAAAGAATATAACAAAGAAACAGTCTACTTTGTGTATCTACCAATCAATTTTTTTTAAATAATTAACTGAAAAAGTTTAAACTTCTTTTCAATTAAACTTGAGCATTTAATCAAGCACAGGGAAGCGGCGATTTATCGACAATTTTCTCGTCTCGAGTAGCACATCCTCGGAAATTCTCGCTTCGAGAAATTCGATTAAAACAAAATACGAGAAACTAACTCGCAGAAATCGCAAACAATAGACGAATAAGCTTAGTTTCGAACGCTTGTTTAGAAATTTAATTTTGTTTCTAGCATTAAATCTACAAAATACAGATAATAATTTATAAAAATTAAGATTTATATAAAAAATAACAATATTTATACAGTGAATATTCCTTCTTAACAAACTCTGCCATGTTTGTGACGCCATTCTATTTACTAACCCACGCTTAAATATTTTCACGGCAATACATATAAGGACTAACTTAAATATGTGCATAAACCTCATAATATTTATTACTCGACCTTATTGTATATCACACGGTTTCACTCGTTCTAATGTTGATTTAATCCCCTTTTTAAGAGTACTTACATATTTTCTGGGTAAAAGGTACTCTATGTCTTTTTCGAACGTAATCGAAAATTTCATGATTATCGATTGAGTATATAAGGTGTGAAAGCGTAACAAACAAACAAAATCATATTCGTATTTATAATATTAATTAGAGTTCTGATGCTACATCGCATGATCAATCTAAACTGGTTCTAACAAAGTTAGTATACACAACTAATATAAAGAATATTTGTGTTCGGACTCAATTTATTCATATCGTTTCTCTAATACCATTACAATATATTAGAGTAGCGATCGCACTCAACAGGTTACTTTTATTTACATATAAATGTCTTAATGAACCGAATACACTTACAGTACGAAATTTTAACAAGCGCTGCCGTTTATTCTAGGCTCTAGACGAACGAAAAAAGGAAGCCGTCTGCGACCGCCACGCATTTTAAAATCTAATGTACCGGTCCCAGCGAGTTTGTACTGGATTTTTAATAGTCTAGACGTTCTTTGATAACTGTATCAAGACAATATTTGTAGAATGAGTCCCGCGTGACCATTACGCGAATTCCAATCACTGAATATATCTAGGCTCTTTCAGTGAATTTTTATATCTAAACTGCTTCCTTCATACAAGGAAAACGGAAAAACCGACACCCTGAAGTTATTACGATGCGCGCGCACACCGTCACGAAAAACCGACACCCTGAAGTTAGCTATAGTCAACTTTTTTTTTCTTTGTATTTGTTGTTTGTATTTCTTTGTATTAAAATTCAATGTATTAATACCTTTTTTCTATTGTTAGTGTCGTTTTTTCTACAAACGTAGAATAAAGCGAAACATAAAATTTTTGAAAAGATTTTTATCTTGTTACGCCAAAGAAGTATAATTTTTAACGCGTGTACATAAGTACACACACGCTTTTTTTACTATCACATTAATATATACATTACTGTTTATAAGTTTCAAATAATACTTGTCTTCATTCATTAATTTTCCTTATCGATCTAACGCTGTTGAATGAAAGGTCTTATACAGTTTCACCGAACTTGATGACGAGCGCGAGAAGGAATTACACGAAATGAAAATTAGGTAGCTAAAGTTTACCAAACCAGCCGAACCTCAACTCGGGCCATTGCCTTGATGCAAATTCTGCCTATTTGAATAGAACTAACTGTGCGAGCTAAATAATCATACAAATATACGTTAGTGCGACAAATAAGGGACGAGTGGGCAAGATAAAGAGGTCGGACAAAACGAATAATTGTGCTAAACCGATGCTCAATCGATAGAAAGAGACATAGTTCGTATGATTCAAATCGTCCACAGATGCTCACTCAGCCACCTATTTCTTCGGATACTGCTAGACATGTGCTCAGTATTTGAAATTTGAATAAAAATTACAATTCACCAGTGTAATGCAAGTACTTTTTTTATTACATGAGTGTATTGAAGGTTATACAGTTTTGGACTTATATGTACATCGTTAGGTACGTTAGGGACGTACACCTCTATTTTTTTTAGATCTGGCAAGTTTGATTAAGATTATCTAACTAAAAACCAACAAACAATGGTCCCTTATAGATCCTATTCAGCTAGTGTGTATGTGTGCATGTGTAAGATGCAGTGTCGTTGCATGCTATTTAGTAGTGAATGAGATGTCATTGTGTTGCAAAAGCAACATTCGCGAGGGCTATATACTAATCATATATATGCTTGTAATAACACTGTTATGACCTATATAAAACGAATAGACTAACTCCTAACACTGATTATATATCTAGAATATTCTACAATTCCCTGTAAACATCTCGAATAAACTCGTAATATACCAAAATAATAAGCATTGTAATTCAACAATACGCGGGTTAACTTATCACTTCGAGTATTGTAAAAAAACTATCAAGTTTCAAACCCTTATTTAGATAGATAAGTGCATCAGACTATGACAAGGAATACATAGGTCCAACCCTTAGGAATCGAGCTTTGTGCTCGCATCATCGCTCGTAGTTCCGAGACATGTTGGTTTTAGAAGTTGATTGTTTGCTTCCGATACTCAGTTCGATAAGGTAACCAACGTATTGGTGAGTCCGCCATACTGCCTTATTTTAGTAAATAACAAATTTTTTCGAGATGTTATATCCCAAACAAATACATGTATATAGTTAGAAGGTTATAGGTTAAATAGAAGGTTACATTCAAATTCATAGAATTTGTATGCAAGGCAACAGCCCAAAACGAGGGACAGCCATTTTTGGCACCAAGCCCATTGAAGCTGTAAACTTCATTCAAGTCAAACTTAAGATCGAGGATAGTTCTAAAGCTAGTGTAAAGTGTTGGCGTAAACGTAGTAATAAAATAAATCAAGTTAAAAATATGGTGAGGTTATGTTGACATCTGACTCGAGAATAACAGGCACTGTAACCTCACGCCTACACGTTCACACACATTATTACATATGTTGTTGAATGTGTACTTGGCTTGAGGCACTACAGTGCCTCCGGATTCTGAACATTGAAGCAAATGCAAGGAGTAACAAAAGCAAGGAAATTCTACAAGAGTACTACTGTAACCTTTGTAGTGTAAGCCGTAAAGCCATTTGCACAGATTTCAGTTTTGAAGTAAAACTTCTTTACGACGTGATAGATTATTTAAAAAAAAGAAGTAATAAAAACAATAATTACTAAATAAACATGTATCTAAGACGAAATGAGGTATGTTTTGGTTAAATTGGAAATATTTATGTTATAAATGTACTAACATTTTAATCAGATGGTTACACTGTCTTTAAAAAGGTAAATAACTTGATAAATAACGAATATGTATAAATTATTTTGTAGAAATGAGTGCGGCTTTTAACAAATATATTGACAAAAACGACTATTCAAAAAGCATTACTTTTTATTATTATGTATGTAATGATTTCTATATTTATAATTAATTTTAATGATTTAATATGGCCTTTATAATATTTTTATAAGCTAAAATGATATTCAAATGATTTAAACATCTACTTCCGGTACCGCTATAATCCGATACGCAACCGGAACAAGCGCCACACATTAGAGAGTTCGGCCTATAAAAGGCAAGACGTCGTTAATCAGACATTCTTTTCTATGTCGAAGTTATTCTAGAGCGAAGTTCTACTCGGATAAATAGTCACAGTGCTCACAGAGTATTAAGTGGATTTCCTGACAGACCGACTATACGTTTGTTTATTACATAAACATGTAGTGAGTGATGTTAGTCACTCGCCACTATAAAAGCGCTGCCGCTCGGGTAGCTTTCTATTGTAGTCCGGTGAAGCTGTTAAGACCTTGCTAGGTCAATAGCGTAGTCAGTTCGAAAAAAAAAAAAAAAAAAGTAGCTTTCTATTCGTATTCATCTATCGGTCCGAGCGGAGCTCTGGTGTAAAGGAAGAAATAACAAAGTTAAGTAAAATGTTATAATTTAATTTGTTTGTCGTGGTCAGTATGTATTTTCCATGAATTTGATCACTGGTGATATTTATTATTTTATGTATATCTTGTGAAAATATGTCACGAGAAGATAAAGATAAACAAGAACGAATTTTTTGCCGGTTCTTCGCGATGAACTGGGTTGTTTCCGAACCGGTGGTAGCTTTAACTTTCAGAAGCGAATAAAGTATATTAGGATTTGATTTTATTTTGTTTTATGATGCTTTTAAAAAAGTCCTTTAGTCATTTTGAAGTTGGTTTCACTAAATCATCATGATGTGTTTTTATTTCAAAAACAATAAATAAATGACTTGGGGAGTAAGCTGGTGAATGCGTGACGAAGGTTTTACGAAAACTGTGATCCTTTTGAAACTAAAGGGAAAGGTTTATAAAACTATGATAAGACCGGTCATTCTGTATGCATCTGAGTGCTGGGCTACGAAAGGGACGGATGGGAGAAAATTACATGTGGCAGAGATGCGAATGTTAAGGTGGATGTGTGGTGTGACTAGAATGGATAAGATTAAGAATGAGTATATCAGAGGAAGTTTGAAAATAGCACCAGTGTCAGAGAAGTTGAGGAGTAATAGGTTAGCATAGAATGGGCATGTCATGAGGAGATATGAAAACTATATAACTAGACAAGTGTAGAATATGATGCTGGACGGATATACGAGTAGAGGGAAGGCCGAAAAAGGTATGGATGGACTGTGTGAAAAATGATATGTGCGTAAAAGGTGTAAATATTGAGATGACATTGACAGGAGACAGTGGAAAGAAAAACGTACTGTGCCCACCCTACTTAGGTGGAATAAGGGTGATGATGATGATATATAGATGCATATATATGAAGCTAAAGAAGTTTTACTTCAACCGTGTGGTCCAAAGCACCTTCTTTTTTTATAATAGTGAATATGTTTTCATTTTTGACTTTGTGAGGATGAATAAATGTCTTTTATTGAAAAAAAGTCGAGGTGTTCATAAAAATTGCCGATAGAGGTGAAAACTCAAAACAATGGAATAACTGTGTTCTCTTTTGTAGTTTTAAGTTAATTATAGTGTGAATTAATTAGATATTACAATTTGTATATTGAAATTGTTAACATTATTCTGGTTTTCCCACGTATTGGCACCCTTAGCAATAATTATATGGATAATTATAAAGTTTATTAATTAATCGAACATATGATGCGCTGCACAATCTTAATACAAAATATAAGTACTAAATGTACACATATCGCTATACTACGCGTTTCCTAATATGACGCAAGCCGCTCAAGCGCAATGCGGTTAGTCACACTTACTAGCATGTCATGATGCGAAATCATAAGTTTATCTCCGACCTAAAAAATACCGCTCAATGCGCCTAAAGCAGTTTTCAGTAAAAAAACAGCATTTGTTTATCCACGAGTATAACAATATCCACTGTAAAAGATAGCGTACTTAATTTAGTAAAAGTAGCATAAATTCCCGTAGAAACTATTGCCAATCAGCATAGTGGCTATTAATCTAGCCATGCCTAAACAGTTTATTTACACGTCTATTTTTCTTGAAATAGGTAATATAATTTACCATAGTTTTGTTTGAGCAAAACAACTGTATCGATGTTTAAGTTGAATGAATTTCGAAACTGCAATGTCATTCCTGTCAATTGAGCAATAAAGTTTTCAATATTTCTCAATAAAATTTAATTTGTAGTAGTTTATTGTTAGTTTGTTATACAAATTACTAATTTGTCTTGTTTTGTTTGCGATTTTCCTTTGTATACGTAGGTATTAGAGCTCAGTTCGAGCGCTTACACAAATTACGTAAGTGTAAAAAAAGATATCATAAGTGTAAAAACTAATCTGTACATAAAATATCTAAAGAATAATGCATCCAATTTTATTTAAGATCACTGTTCTCAAGTGTGATCAGAGTGGACGCTACAATCGAGCGTCGAGCGTGACGTCGTGGCCGGCGTTCTTTTTTTTTTCGAACTGACTACTCTATTGACCTATCAAGGTCTTAACAGCTTCACCGGACTACTAAGGCGAGCGCTTAAGGCACTAAGCCGATTTTATTTGAGCAACTAACTCAAGAGTACACGACACACCTTTGCTTGGGCTGTTGCCTGATACATGCAAGTCGCGACCTATCTGAGCTAACTTAAGCTAAGCTACATATTCATACTTATATTAGTTATGGAAACATATATGTGTACCAAATACACATACCTCAATAACTCTTATACGTATTTTGGGTCGGATAATTTTCAAAAAACAAAACCCTTCCACTTTTATGTGTAAGCGTGTGTGCGTGCACGTGTGTGGAGGTGATATGTGTAATGTTGTCGCAGTGATGTAAGATTTTGTGTCACTGTATCTCACGAGCAGCGCACTCAAGGGCTCCACGCCGAGGGAACGTACCTAGGCTTGAGCCGCTGCCGAGGGGAACCTAATCTGATGTGCGGAATTTACCCCCAGTTTAAGTTCCTTGATTTACAAAAATTGAAAACCTTGAAAAATAACTTAAACTATTAGGAACGGTTAAAATTGGATTTAGCTTATTTTGAAATGTAACGACTCAATTATTAAAGCATTCCTTAAGTCTCCTTCCTTAAACCATAATACACTCTAGCTTCAACAGCGCCATCTAAATTTCAAATATTTTTAGGAACACCTTTTATACATAGAGATAATTCTCCTTACTTCGATATTCCATAATCATTCCTTTGCTAACTTTTAGTTCTGCTTGGTACGCATAAATTTACGATTTTTAACCGATATTAACAATTTCTGCAATCTCTTCGCTTTTACTAAACACGCATTCAGGGGTTTAGTAATAGTAACTAGAAAACCTCTTACATAGAGACCAATGTCGTAACCTTTTTGGTTTTTATGATTGTCTCCATAAAGAAGATACGTTTTATTCGTATCTAGATATCACCAAAAATACTTTAGAAAAACCTGTTGCAGTTGTTAGTGTCTTTTCCATTAACTGTTTCATGTAAATACTATTTTCTACAGAAAGTTCATTGACCTAAAGTTGTCTTTCACAATTTTAATATCTGAACGTTGTTTGGATTACTTATTATATTACATGAAACTGATTTTGAAAATACGTTAACCATATCTGTGTCATAATTTGGTAATTAATCTGAAGAATATTTATTTTTAGATCTTTATATAGCATGTAAAATGTTTTGGGGTGTCGAATAACATCATAAGACTTGAGACACCCAAGCCAACCTCACCTGCACGTGGTGCACCCTGTTGAATAACGAACGAGGCAATGGCGAAAGCCTGACTGGGTCGCAACCACCATGCACATGGCGAAAAAGCCCGTCATAGTGATTCTTTTCTGCGGGTCGCGTTTCGGGATCAGCCTGTGCATATTCAGCTTTTCGCAGACCGGCATAACAGCAGCGACCGGCGATGGATAGTGCGTCACTCGGTGGTCGCCATTGTTTTTGGATTGTATTGTGCTTACCATTAAGCATGGTGCAGGCATTTTGCCGAGCTACAATTAAAAGAAAAATTTAGAACACATAGGGAAAAAATTCGAGTGTTAACAAAAAAATGGAGTCGTTTAGTTGTCCGTACGCACTTATACTCATATACACATATACTCAATAAATTATGCGTAATATTCGTATTTTATGTACATTTACAGCAGCAGGAACCAATTGATCAACGGAGCTCCACAATGCTCGCTATAGTCGGTCGGCTCAAAGCTTGCTAGGTTCGAAAGTCCCAAGGAGTGTTTGGTCTGTTCCAAGGCAGACAAGGGGTAATAACAATCAATATAAAAACCCCGAACACTTGAAAGCGACATTCGGTTCGGATAATTATCCGCCACGCTGGTATGTATGATTTGTAAAATTTGAGGGAGGTATAATTAAAAAGTAATTTACAAAAAAATAATATATCTATATTCAAAAGAGGAAAGACAATGTGCGCATCCGTGGACACAATCTAAACGGTTCCAGATATTGATAGATTATCTTTACAAGTTCGACGTCACACACATTAATATAAATACATAATATAGTAGGTATACATAGGTTATAATGTTGCCAACGGTAATTATTTATGAAAAATCTAAAGCTTTTTCAGAGCACTCAATCAAACAAGGGTTCGCCACGATGCAAAGCTTGACAAATTTATGTTAAAAGCTTAGGGTTAGAAAGGCTTTTCGAGGTTGCCGCACTATACGCGATATCAGTCTCGCAGGAGCCCAAAACGATAGCAGGAAGCTTCTAATTAACTGGCCTCACAGCACAACACTGAGGTGTATTATGGTCATGTATCCTCGCTGGAGGTTCGAATTAAAAAGAAGGCTCGCACGGAATGGCACTGCTATAGCAATTTGATAACCAGCAGTATGACAGCGAACGGGTTGTCAGTTTAAAAAAATAATTCCCTGCGACGCGAGCGCCCTTTAACAATCAACTATATAACTAAACCAAGATATTTCATTTGTAATGTTTTAGAGATTGTATTGATTTAATATTTTATAGTTGTAAAGAGATTTTCTAGTCTAAAATAAAGGTATTAATTTTATCTATATTTGAGTTAATTTAACGTTAAGTGAGCTCTGAAAGTAATTGGAAAATAGCGTGGATTATTAATCATAGATAACGACCAAACGCGCCACAGATAAGTATTTACTACCAAACTGAGGAAATAAATGTGTCAAAGTTTGGATTAAAGGGATACACACAACGTTCGAATTTACGTGACAACATGTCTGTCTGTCATGTGTGTCTGAAGCTAGTAAGAGTCGTGGCCCCATCACGTAATGCCACATTCTGTTTACCATCTTTCTCGCTATAACCTTAGAACGTAATTTATACATGACTCCTTTTGTAAAGAATTATATTATCCACTAGATCAATCATTTTCTATATTAACTTAACGTAAGCATAATGAAGACAAACGATTAAAAACAATTAGATATATTATGTTAAACTTAATATACATATAAGTTATGACTATTAAAATACAATATCCCCATTTCTTACAATGTTTTTATCAAACATTACATGAATAATATATAACAGTTTCAATGTGAACTTGTCGTGAAAATATTGCACGACATGTGATATTTTCGCAAACTGATAAATTGTCGACGGGACCGCAGCTAGAATTTGTTCGGTGTGTCCATTATTTTTTCTATTTCACTCTATTTCGTCCTAGTCCCCCTAGTGCCCTTCAAAAACTCTTCAGTTGTCTTTGAACTCAACCTCTTACTTCGAAGGGATCTGTAATTCCGACGCGCAGACGACTCTGTTCATAATCAAATATTGGACAATATATCTCAATCATTATGTTTACAATAACCATACAATACTAGCTCTGCCCGCGGCTCCCCACACCTTTTTTGTTTGTTATAATCACCATCTATTGTAGTAATAAATAAGTAGTTAAATTCCAATAACATGGATATTGTGTAAAGTTTTTTTATACCAAAATATCTGCCTTTTTTTTCATAGGCATCTGAAGGATATTGATATTAAGGTACTACTGTGCCGTTATGTGGCGAATTATTATAAAACAGAGAATTCAAACCTGAGATATTAGATCTCGGCTTAATGCTTCTGGTTTGTTCCACATTGGTTTGTACAATTCTTTATTGTCTGACCTTATCTCGAAAGATGCTAGGGAATTGTATAAGATTAATGTATGCTATTGTTAAGTTTATTGTTATTGTCATTGTCATTGTTACTAGAGTTGTATGTTACTTAGGAGATATAATCGCGAAGGAGACTATGCCTTCAGTAAAATAATAAAAATAATAATTTAAAAAACCCTCTGAATGAAAACTACTTAGGTATGTAAAGTATTTAGAGAACTTATAACAAACTTTTAAAATTGTTGTCTGTCTGCCTGTTTGTTCCGGTTAATCTCCGAAACATCTGGACCGACTTTCACGTGACTTTCACTGGCAGATAACTAATGTTATAGAGAGTAGCCCAGGCTACTTTTGTGTTTTTAAATTAGGGTTTCCACGCAACTATAGTTTTTATAAAGATACAAGCGCAAAGTCGCGGGCGACTGCTAGTGCTACAATAAGAAAATACCACGCAAACACATTATTCTCTAAACACATATAATAAATCAACAACTTGTACATAGAAAAAACAAGTCGTTATATCAAATACAAACAATTGAACATCCACGGTCACTTCTTGTAATTCGTAGAGAAAAAACAAATGATCAATCTTGTAATCTTGCATCGTTAGAATTCTATTGGTGAAATAATTGATTCGCGGACAATTGCAAATCATTGCTTCGATGATATAACTTTGATATATGTTCGAAAATTTGTAACTTCGAGGTTCAGCGGGTAACATCATTGTAACAACACGTCGTAAATTCATTATGAAGGAACCACAATAATTTAGGAAAGTAACATAATGCCTAAATAAAAATGGAATTAGTATATGAATAGATATAATTTATAATTGTATCACCACAGGCAGAAAGAACTAAATAGCTAAGTATGCTGTACTTCTTACAAATCAAATATTGGTAAGTAAATCTTTCTGTGCCGTCCTATTGTATTCAAGTTTTCGACGTGATAACGTCTTATAAATCGATGAACGCCGGCTGCACGTACGAAAATCCATGACTCATTGTCACCTTCTGCCTGATCCGACCGTAGAAGCGAGAACGCGGAACAAGCGATAGAGAGGCGCGATCGGCCTAAGCGTTCGGCTTGTGACGCATCTATCTCTCTGCCACTCCATCGGTCGATGCGTCCGAGTCGTTATTACGTAAAATTATTGTCCGTAAATCGATTTTACAGATAACCAATTTTTTTTTAGATAAAAAACCTCGACTACATGAATATCATTATTACAGTCCACATTCTTTCAGTTCGTTTTCAACGCCTGTAGATATATTTAAATTATCAAATATTTAATTTGTGTTAAAGAAACCCACGCTTGGTGTCCAGTTTCTAAAACAGGTTTACATTTTCTTTCGTAAATTTTTATTGCCTGGTAAGTTTAAATGCAAAATCTTTCAGTACATTTGAAAGAGCATCAAGCATCTGGTTAACGATCAACGCATATAAATATTTGTAAAGATTTAAAACATTCTTGTACGCTGACTGTGAATTCAGAATACGAGAAGTGTTTTGATTAACAGCACACTTAGTTCAAAGAGAAAATACTCGTTATTATAAAACAGACGATAATGTCGACTATTCTTTACTGTATTGTGGTTTTAAATCTGATTCGTAACACTTTTTCTGCACATTTGTTGTGTCTAATAACATACACATAAATAATGAATGTAACAAAGTCCTAAGTGGCAATCGCGTTTCCTTTTTAAAATTATAAATAATTAACAACTTAAACAAATTCCGTGTAAGGCACGACTACTGCGTACAGAGATGACTACGCAACTGAGTGTCAAAAGGCACATCTCGGTTCTCGTAGAGCGGTCTACCCGCCTTCGATGCCCGACACCCCGCACTGCACAACTCAGTACGTTTAGTCAGATGCTGCCAAACTTTTTTTCTAATAGACCACTATCAAAATTTAGCTGGTTTCAGTGGACTCCCTACAGCTACAATTCTACCATATTCCCAAGTTTAGTACGTAACAGTCGCTGAGCTTCTTAAAATAATATCTGCCTACATCGATAGGTGAAGTCAAGCCAACATTCTTCTTCACTTCATTCATTCTTCATTATCGAAAGCAGATAAATTTTCGTGGACCCCCATTACGAATTGTGAACCCCCAGTTTTTTGTCAAGCCAACGTAGATGCCCGTCGAGGCTCCCGTGTACCCCTGGGGGTCCACCTGGATCACTTGGGAAACGAAGGGTTAAGATAACAGGTATATGTGATTTTTGCATAGCGTACTTACTGATCTACACTTTGTATACCTATTTCTCTGCTATTAAGAATTGTAACATTATGTCAGATCGTTCTTTCAATGAGCTTATACATTTCATATCATTACATAGTATAAAACAAAGTCCCTTATCGCGTCTGTCTGTTCGCGATAAACTCAAAAACTACCGAACGGATTGTTATGCGGTTTTCACCGGTGGATAGAGTGATTGATGAGGAACGTTTTAGTGTATAATTTGTCAAGGATTTTTTCATAATCAGGGCGGGACAACGTCTGCCGCGCCCGCTAGTATGTGTATAATTTCAGATCTGACTAATCGTTTGGGAAATAAAGCATTAAAATAAATAAAAACAATAAAATATACTTTTTTTGTATAATAGTGTATTATTGTAGTAATTTCATACTTTGTGAACTTACTTTTAAGACTGTTTAGTCTTCAGAAGATTAAGTTTATTCCTCAATTTGTGTAAAAAGTAGAGACAGTACATGTCATTTTTAAGTCATTTCAATTCAAGCATCACTTTGTGTGTTTTAACGCAAAAACATAATTTAGCGGCTCTATTGCTATAACCACATAAACTAATCATTACATAGTATAAAACAAAGTCCCCTACCGCGTCTGTCTGTCTGTCTGTTCGCGATAAACTCAAAAACTACTGAACGGATCTTTGTGCGGTTTTCACCAGTGGATAAAGTGATTCACGAGGAACGTTTCGGTGTATAATTTGTCCCGGATTTTTTTATAATCAGCGCGGGACAACGTCTGCCGGGCGCGCTAGTTTTTAAATAAATTATAGTATGAATTATTTAAGTTTCATAATTTGTATATTGAAATTATTATCATTAGTCTGGTTTCCACATCTATCGATACTCCGAATAATAATTATATACATTTTTATACAGTTTATTAATTTATTAATTAATCAAACATAAGGTGGGTTGCACAAGCTCAGTATAAAATTTCAATATTAGATCTACACAGGCCGCTATACTACGATTCGCTAGTCTGATGTAATTAATATGGTCGGTTATGCTTACTAGCATGTCGCTGATGCGAAACCATAAGTTTATCTCCTGCCAAAAAAGTACCGCTCAACGCAACTAAAGAAGTTTACACGTCAAAAACAGTGAATATCTGAATTTTTGCTGTTTATTAAACATAACAATAATTTAGGCTACCTTATTCACTCCAATTTATTTTAACACTGGGGGAGTCCTTCCGACCTTTGAAAATATCTGTTAAGGTTTCATAAATCATTACATATAATCGAATCGTCTATTTTCTTATATCGATATAAATAACAACGATATCGATTTCTCGTTACATCGTTACAACCCTAAACAGACATATTGATTATCATTACTTTGTTGTGAATAGCCTTACACATGTGAAATGCAAACACGGTATCTGACGTCACACACTCGACTAGACACGAGCGATCCTGTTGAAGTATCAAATACATTGCAATTATAATAACGACGCGTGGCAACACACTTCACAATTTTATCGTCCAATATCTATACATAGAATGTAAATCTAACGTGTCTATACTTTTAGATTTTTGTGTAAAAATTATTGCAGGTGTCTTACAATAAGTAATAAAATACATTTCAATCATTTTTAGACAAATATGTCTGTCTGCCTGTCTGTCTGTTCGTTCGAACACGCGTCACTGCTAAAGTACTACGTTAACGATAAAACCCCATATAAATCATATCCTCGAGTAGCATTTAGTCATTGTTTCATTAAAATCGGTTCACTCTATCAAAAGTTATTGTAATTTTAATGACGACGCGACTTAAGTACGAGAGAAAAGTAGACAAAATGGTCTTAATGCATTCAGATGATTTTATCACTGTTTTTTGACATTAGCTCCACGCGGACGAAGTCGCGGGCACAGCTAGTTTATATATAAAAAAAAAACAAAGTTTTGTTTATCGTCCCTATAAGCTTAAGGATAATTATACATCTTAACTTATGCCATACCAATTATCCGACCTGGCTTCGCATGTGTGCAATGTACTAATGTGATGTCATATCTGTCTAAACAATTGAGACCTATTTTTTGGCTATTAATATTTACAGTTCATTAATGTCATAGAAACTACGTACAAACCTTCAAAGATTTTTTGTTACTTCTAATTTTTATAAGTACCATATAACACCCTGCGACATATTGGCAACAGATATTCAACTTGGGGCGGTAGCTTTGTAGCTGTGCTTTGTGGCTCGTGCCAGGCAGCCTTAGAAAAAGCCCTAACACAATGCAAACTCTGATATCCTCGAAGATATGCATTAAAACGATATGCAGTAAGGAGTAATTTTTATCTACATGGAATGTACAACTTAACTAAAATACTTCATTGGAAGTTTGTATTGGAATATGCTATTTGTCAAAACAACAGCGCAAATAGCCAGTTATTTTTCAATAATTTGTAAAATAAAAGAACGTTTACTGTAGGTTATCTTTAGGACATAGATATATACTATTCCGCCTCCTCCCACCACCGTAGTCGGACCTGAGGGGATGAGCCGGGGCGCCCATCTCCTCATTGCACTGTTCCGGCGGATGAGGGGCGCAGCTGGTGTGTACCCAGTCTGTCTCCCTATTAGGACGGAGCCCAGCGGTCACCTTCCACCGGGCGGACCGTTGGGCCGGCTATCCAAAGGAAATAGCGTAGTTCGACCCCTTGCCGCCCCAACAATACGGTCGGACGGTACACCGTGGGGTTTTAGTCCGTGCGAATCGGACATAACCCATCCTCTCCCCCGAGAGGGTGGCGTATCCATAAGGGATTTCACCACGTTAATAAAAAAAATAGGTATATACCATCTTGGACTTTTCTGTGGGCTGTGTATCTCTTAAGATTTATCAATATGTAAGCGCTTAAAATTATTTTTACGACTATACTGCAAGAATATTATCGAATTAAAAATCCATTATATGTAGTTTAGAAGAAGTAAGTGGCCAACCAGACACGGTCAGGGACTTTGTTTTTTTTTGGCAACCAATCTTCTAGTAGATTATTACTGCCATTGTCGAATAGGAAATCATACCAAAAGCTTCTTGCGATCATTTCAATGAACTAACAAGATGGTGGCTGTCTTGTTAGAACTTTCCAGGGAGTTTTTGTTACAAGTCAGAATCCATGCTCCGTGGTATTATTTCCGATCCACTTCACTTATGCACAATGACCAAACTATATTACGTAAAAATCCACCAATATTACACAATAAAGAGCCAAACAACACAAGATTATGAATAAAATATAAAGACCACTACACGACATTCCAAGATCCCGCCAAAAACCACAAATTCTCACAACCTGGGTCTTGCGACATCTCTATCGATCGAAATGTATTAAAAAATTAAATCCGTAAAGATCACCATTTAAAAGTGAAGTGACACACAATTAACAAAAAACACAAATAATAACAGTGTACAAAATAAACCAATAGTCAAATTTTAAATAGTGATTCTTTTTTCACAATTCCTATGAGTGTAAACACGCACGTAGCAGTTTATAAACCACTGAAGAATAAAAACGATTCCTCGTAAATCACATATACAAAAAGGTCGTTTCGTCGCGGCGCACCTTTTAATCAACAGATCTAAAGCTTGCATAAAACTGCATCATTTTAATTAACTCGTTTTTAAATAAGTAGCGATATTTAAAGGTTAACGATGTTCTATCTATAATAATCTACGAGTGTATTATTATTGCAGAGAGATAGGTAAAGTTTGTATGAGGTAATCTCTCGAATATTTGAGCCGATTGCAAATATTCTTTCATTTATAGAAAGTTGCATTATAGCTAATTGTTATATTAAGTATAGCAATTTTTTGATTTCAAAAGAATGTTTCATTGAAATTGAAACAATAATGGTTTAGTTGGTATACCTCCTCGATCGACGTAGGTTCGAATCCTTGCGACTGCAATGGAGCCTTCATTGGAGGAAGACTTCGTGATAAGACCATAGCAACCTGGTTGTGTTTTTTCTAAGTCTGCATAACTAGCTACCATTCTGCCGCCAAGTAACTGTTGGTGTATTCCTGCAGCTGCAATTGAGAGACGGACCCCTCTAGGCTTAATGTGTTGACCATCGTAAGTCATTTAACATTGTGGTCAAAAGTTAATACCTAAAATGTATATAAATAAATTATAGATTTTTTTTTTAATTCTTATAAAATTTTATATTTGTATATAACGCCAGCAATAATCATCGTCACATTTTTTCAGTCAAAAGAAAAAACATATAGCCAGCCATTGTAACCTTTCAGAAGACATACAAATAATTTCCTATGAATTGTAATTATTATAAAGTAGAATACATTTTATACATTTTAGACACTGTGACATGTAAAAACCCAAGACACACAGTCTCGGATAAAAGTGGCGCCCAAAACCGTCCGCAAAAACTCCCCAATATACATACTTGGTTATAATTGTGCGATAAACTTATGATTTTGCCAATTCAACCTTACTTGAATGATATAAAGTTGTTTTTACATGAATCCAAAATTATGCACTCATTTTTGTGTGCCGGCTGTGAGACGTTAAGTGTGCATATTGATTTTTTGTATATCATTAACTTTAGATTATACATAGATACAACTCTGTTAGAGTTCCAACTCACAAAGATTGCAGCGTATACAGACTGTGTTAGTATTTATAAATATTATAATATAACTTTTTATTCACCATTTTAATTTTATACTCATATTGTCTTGCTTCTAGATAAAAACTAATTTCAACCAGGTGACCTTCATGGTAAACCAGTTTCAATATTAAGTAGGTAAATATAAGAATATATAAGGAAAAAGGAAACAATTTCAACATTATATACACGTACAATTTAGCTTTAACATTTCGTTTTAGCGATGTATGAACTTCGAACCCAAGTAGTTTTAGTAGGTGGTAGAACCACGCTGAAGCTATTATTGGTTTCAGCATGAATGGGTCGGCTCGCCCGGGGTAGTACCACCCTCTCATAGAAAACCAACGTGAAGTAACAGTGCTTGCATTGTTGCGTTGCAGTGAGAGCGCCGGAAGCCCACATCCCTTCCCTCCTCTCCCATGCACAGGTTGGTAACGCACTTTCGACTCCCCTGGCGTTGTTAGTGTCTATGGACGGTGGTGATCACTTAACATCAGATGATCCAACTGTAAAAAATACCCAAAACTGACTTCGTAAATGTAAACTGTTATATGTAAAAAAAGGCCACAAAATGGTAAATAATGGGCACAAACTGACTGGGTATTGAATTTTAATTTACAGAAAAAAGGATGTTTTTTTCCAATTAGCGGTAATTTTAAAAGATTATTATTAACTAGCTGACCCGTGCAACTTCGTCTGTATCAAATCGGTTATCACCGGTTCCAATTGTACTTTTAAACGCGAAAAATTGTAATAAACCTAAAACCCGATTGCAGCCATAGCTACCGTTTCCAATTGTAAATCCAAACTATCATGGGACTCACTGAAATGTATATCCAGATGGTATGTGAAAAATCTTTTAAAATAAGTCTACAACCCGTTGGTAGCATCATCTACCGGGTTCAATTAAAATAAAAATTAACCTACATATTTTGGCGGTAATGAAAAAAAAGCTTGAGAGATCTATGGATTGTAACAAAGTTCTTTTCTCTTTTTTGTAAACGTTTACTATACAGTCAGTATAGTTTACATTATAAAATATCAAGTTGATAGAGTTAAATTGTAAATGAAACAATAAAATATATTCATAAAATAAATAATGATAAATTAAACACTGAATGATATCATAACTATTTTCAACTTGTATTTAAACTTTTTTACACTCCATTGTATTGAAAAAAATATAAATATTAAAAAGATGTGAGCACGACGCGTCAACTGTCACGTGCTGTAACTATTTATCTAAGAGCTAGTAATGGTTTCGACAGCGAATTAGAATAAGCCAGTTTTTTATACATCTTTATGTTCTTCCAAACAGCCTGCAGGCTACCTGGCTATCGGTAAACGTTGCGTTTATTAGTGCATATCGCACCTGTACAGGCAAAAATATTGATTTTTATATAATTTACAGTGTTTTGTTTTACTAACTTTGAAACGCTACTAAAACATGAAATTATTATTGCCAGACATTTTTTTTATTAACAATAATGTGCCCTATGCCACTTTTTGTAAATAAAAAAAGTATGCTCAAACCATGTTAAGATAGCTGTAATTTTAATATTATTTTATTTAGATATAAAAGAGAGTAAATTAAAAATAATATGTATAGAATAACTTAGCTATAGCCATAGTTTAGCGCAACACTGGCTGTATGATAAAGACAGCGATAATTGTGAAAGCACCTGTTATAGACGCATGTATTCAAGATGGCATCAGTCCCAAGTTATATGTCTATGTTTATCGTTGTTTTTCATTGTTTACGGTGAAATCTCAATCCCATAATGGTTAATAAAATGAAATATGTTCTTTGCAGTGGAAAAAATAAAATGCACATTATTGTCAATAACAAAATTGTCTGGTAGTGATAAATTCATGTTTTGAATAGCGTTTAAAAGTTACTGAAAAAATAACGTTCCTAAAATTATTTATAAATCAAAATTTTTACCTGTAAAAGTGTGATGCGCATTAAAAAACACAACGTTAACCAGCTACCAGGTATCCTGAATCCTGTTTGGAAGGGCATAATATATCTTCATATTAAAGAACCAGCTTTTCTAAAATTCTCGTTCTTCCAACGTTGCTGGCTCTTGTACTAAGGTGTCGCAAAAAAGGCTAGATACATTAACTACATTTTTTTGTCTTTCGTTATCCTGGAGAACCCCTTGCGTTTTATAGGACAAAATGTATCCTAAATGTAACCTTGTAATATTAGGTATTATTGTATCAAGTTTCGTTAAAATCGGTTCAGTACTTTCAGCGTGATGCGTGTTCACAGGGACAGAAAGACAGACAGACAGACAAAAATTGTAAAAGAATTATTGTTGGCTTCTATATCGATAACAAAGTCTACCCCAATCAAAATTTTCAAAAAATATTTAATGTACAGATTTGGCTTTGTTACAGTTTTATTATAGTATAGATAGATAACTTATAAAATAATTCTTGATTCCAGACCGACTAAAGTATATTTCATTAATTGATGTATCTTTGGTTGTTCTTAAGGTTAATTTGGAAAGCTAGACACTCCAGAACTATGTCGGCCAAATGTCAAGGTTTTTCTTTATTGAAGCAGTATTAATTTGTGATTATTACTATCTAATATATCCTAACTTTTATTATAAATGCCAATGTGTGTTCGTTTGTTTGTCTATCACGCTTTCACACTCTAACTAATCAACCAATCGTCACGAAATATTGCATACACGTTGCATACAGAACATAGAGTAAATAGTATAGAAATACTAGGTATTACACTTTAATCTGCAACACATTTTAATTAACTATATATTTTTGAAGTTATACTTCTTTTGGTGCGTTAGAGAAAAATGATGTCACGAAAAACCGACATCCTGAAGTTATTACGATGCGCGCGCACACCGTCACGAAAAAGCGACAAACTGAAGTTAGCTATAGTCAACATTTTGTTTCTTTGTATTTGTTGCTTGTATTTCTTTGTATTAAATACCTTTTTTCTATTGTTAGTTGTAGTTTTTTTATATTTACAGTTACATACCAACAGTGTCAACCGCCGTCAGGTTCAATCGTCAACCAAGGAACACGTTTATAATTATTTTTATGGTTATAGTTACTAATATTTCTCTCTGTCTCTATTACTAATTTCAGTTGTAACCTTTTCAGGTACACCTCGGTCAAATATAATCAAACGTTTTTTGTCTGCAATGAGACGTGGTAGCGGCCAATATATTCAAGGCGGAAGAGCAAAGTAATATCCACTATAAAATTCGCAGACAAAAACGTGTATCTTTATATATAAATTTCTTCTGTGCGTGTGTATGTCACTGAACTCCTCCTAAACGGCTAGACCGATTTTGATGAAATTTTGTGTGCCTGTTCCAGTGGATCCGAGAATGGTTTACGGTAACGGTAGGTTTTTTATTATCAAGGCAGGACAACGTCCGCCAGGTCCGCTAGTACTATATATATTTGTTTGCATTTACGCCTACACGCCTTAACTACTCGACAGATCATCATGAGATTTTGGATAAATGTCGGGAGTGCAGAAAAGGCCATAGGACATCTTTTATCCAGAAAAAGGTACTGTCTCCAAGACATAGGTCTAATCAACACTAACAGGAGTGACGCTGCGGATAAATGCTAGTTATAAGTATAATGAACGCCTGACAAAAATCTGCAGACAGACGGTTACGTTTATTTGTATGGCTGTCAGTGCTTATAACTCAAGAATTACTCAACCGATTTTCATGATTTTTTTTTTTATCGTAAATGTATGAACAGACTTTAATATATATTTTGTTACATTAGGTAATTTAACGTAAAATATATAAGTTTAAATAATAATAATGATTTATTCCGAGAATCAAAATTGAGTAATTAGTCATTTATTTTCTGATAATTTATCTATGTATATATTTAAATTATACTAAGTAATGTGGTGTAACGGATAATTGTTTGGTAACATTTAAAATTCAAATAGTCACAGCTTTTATTTTATATGAGGGCATGTTTAATCAATAATTGGACAAAACAAATAACGTGTAATGTTCAGCTTTAACAAAAAAGTGTCGGTGTGTGAGTGTTTATACATGTGTAAGAAGTAATATATATTTAGAGATGAGATTTGAGCAAAGTAATTTTTTACTTTTAAATTAAAGCTATTTTAGTAGTCTTGTAATGGGATAATTAATTTCATTATTATTATATTATTTTTATAGGGAAAAAAAATCTATGGAATTATTCGATGTTTACCAATTTTACTTGCATTCTTTTCACTCTTTTATTGAAAATGTACAAACTTATAAAGAATTAATTTCGTAATTTGGATTTAAATATCAATATAAAATTGGTGTTTATTTATCCTAAAGTAGTCTTGATGTTATGTGTAAAACATAACTGTACCCAAATGTGTGTTCTGCACAACCATAACCAGAGCGGTCAAAAATTTGATGACGACTGCAGGTTCTGCACTTCTGCAATGAAGGTTATTTTTCTTCAAGACAATTACAGCCTTAGCTAAAATTATCTGATTCTTAAAACATACACGTATATATACAGTATGTACGTGCATACGCACATCATATGTCCGCTATCTGCCGGTCAAAATCCCGTGAAAAACGGACCAACCGTTTTGGAGATAGCATTGCAGACGAAGCTGCAGTTAACAGCTAGTCTAAATTAGAGTAGCCTAAGTAACCCGCTGTAATTTCAGCTATCTGCCAGTGAAATTTCCTTCAAAATTGTTCCAGCCATTTTGGAGATTACCCGGAACATACAGACAGACAGACCGACAAAAATTTTTAAAATTGCATTTTTGTTATCAGTTGCGTGTATACTTTCATACCCAATCGTAGTGTAGTCCGGTGAAGCTGTTAAGACCTTACTAGGTCAATAGCGTAGTCAGTTCGAAAAAAAATAGCCAATCAGTAATTTTATTTTTATTTTGATATTACATACAGACTCTTCATTTTTATTATATGTATAGAATAGATTTTAGGTTATGGTCTGAACACATTCCATCAGGAATATTTAAGTTTCTAATGAATTTTATAAATTCACCGCCTTGCAACAAGTGTGGTAAGATTGACGGTGTCTGTTACTTCTGTAATGACACAGAGATCGTAATCAGAGTGCGATGTTTATTATATCGGCTATGTGGTTTATTCTGGCAGAACCGATTTCAGACTCTACCAAAATTCTGTATAATTTGTTTAAGTTTTCTAATTAATATGACTTTGATATCCATTTTTGATTTTTAGTTGTAAGAAGATATCGGATATGATGCCTGTCTCCATTGCACTGGTCCGTCCGTCTGGGATACAGTTAGGGTTGTACCAGACTGTCTCTCTTTAGAACAGGAAGTCGGAGCGACGTAGTAAATGCACGCGCGATCCCGTGTGGTCCCGTTATGGTGGTAGATGGTACACCGTGCGTAAAATCCCAAGGTTCTTTAGTGAACTCTATTATACTAAAGTGAATAATAGTCTCACATAAACCTATAGCTCTACCTATCGGAACAGGTTTCCCTAAGTAAAAAAAAAGTACTGACATATCTAAAATGATAAAAAATATCGAAATAAATTAGAGATACAAAAGCTATAGGTACACGTAAGGGTTATATCACTTGGTTAGTCAGATTCGCGGCTTTTGAGTAGAAGATAACGGCCCAAGCCGAGGTTTGACCACTTTGGCACTCTTTTGCCATTTCTGCTAAGTGTCTTACAAGCTCACCACTAAAAAACCTAGTTAAAAAAATTTATTATAATTAAGTCGTTATATTTCAAAGTAAGCTAAATCTAATTTTAGCCGTTTCAAATATTTTACGTTACTTTTCAAGATCAAATTTTGGACATGTAAAATATGTAGGTCATAAAAAGAAACTAATAAACCTTATGAACGGCAAAATTTGAACTTGTTTCTCTGTGTATAAAAACTGGTATAAAAAATTAAACATGTTATAATATCAAAGATTAAAATTGGATTTAAGTCTTTTTGAAATGTAACGACTCAATCTTTTTCCTAGACTATGAAGTGTATTATGACAACGACATACAACAACAACAACATAACAATTACTTAGGGATAGAATTTGTAACCATGTGATGTAACCCAAATATAAATAAATATTGCAATTTGAACTGGTTTCCAAATGTATTAAAGATATAAGATTACGTTAGAGTTTCGATAGTCAAGTTGCCGATGACCTCGACTGTCGTTTAAAAGGCGCGACTTCGAAATGACACTACGATTACATCGTCGGCGCATTCGTTTTAGCTTTATATTAATACTAGCTTTGCTCGCGGCTCTCCTCGTTTATTTTTTTTTTTTTGCTATTATTATTGGTTGTCATAATAAAAAGTTGTAAAATAATCAGCAGGAAACTATTCCTTGTTCTCAATGTAAAATTTACCACTTTTAAGCCCGACGACTTGGGCTGATTTGTTTCCTTCCCTACCCTATTAAACAGATTTTCTCGAAACTTCAAATTTTTTTTACACAATCCAAAAAGGATATGAGTCGAAAAAAGCACTTTTACAAAAGCTATAACTTCTTAAAAATTTAATAATTGTTATCATTTTCCTCTATAAAAAGTACCTACTTTCCGAAAAAAAAACGATATTCGAGAAAAAACCTGTTTTTATCAAATATGCCACTTTTTTTCCATAAAAAAATGATCGATTCCGGAAAAAATGAAAAAAAACCAACTGGGCTTTTTTCACAAAACACCACTTTGGATTTATTTGAGAACTCATAAAAAGCCTCTGAGAAAAATTGGGATTAAAATAAACGTGTTAAAGAAAATGAAAAAGCATTACATATAATTTATGCTCTTTTAAAACATAGTAATAAGACATATGGTAGGTCTTAAGTGATAATAATATAAACTACAATTAAAAGACATTAGACAATACAAAAGTATAAAATACATAGTTATACCAAAAACAAAACCGTTTTCAAAAGAATGATTTTGTAGATACCATCTCTTGTAGACTATAAAATCAAGTATGGTCTGCTTTTTCCTGTACACAGTATACCTACATAGTATATTTTACCTTAAAAACTCTGTGGTCACATCACGCCCAGCTTCACCGCAAACATTCAGATAAAATCATGCAACTGGGGCCTATTTTTCCTAGGTTGGTTAATTTCTTTTATGTTTGAACAGTTTTATATTACGTCTACGAGCTTCGTGCGTCATTACTATCGCATTAGTGATAAAATGAACTATTAATTAATTAGTATTACAACAATTAGTATGACAAATACTACATTGAAGTACTGGATTATGAACCGTCTTACCCAGTAACAGGATACAAGAATCACATCGGACTTGACACAATCAACATTCGGCAGGTTCCATCCAAGCACAGGTTCGGCTGACGAGGGGAGACTGCTGGTGTGTACCCAGTTTGCCTCCCTATTAGGACCGGGCTCCGTGGCACCTTTAAAAGCGCGCCCTGGTAAAAGCAGCTTCCGGTACACTGTGGGATTTTAGTGAGTACGAGACTCGGACTACCCACTCTCTCCCCCGGGAGAGTGACGTGTCCATAATTGTGGCATTGGTGGCACGCTGGCGTGTCATATTCGGCGATCATTAATTTATGTCGTACAATTTGGAGCGAAGATTGCTTCGTTGCAGTCACAGTGTCGATGAGCATAGATTACAAACCTTGCAACTGAGTCGAAGCTTCCGATAAAAGATATCATCGTGACGAAACCAACGTATAGTGCTAAGCCTTTTTCTAAATTCACCTAGCTAACTAGTAGCTACCACCCCATGGTGAAAATGTGTCGCCAAGCACCTGTTGGTGTGTTCCTGCAGCTACGTCTACGTCAGCAGACGTCTTCTCAGTATTCACACCTTTTATACACATTCACTTTTCACACAATCCATCCATACTTTTTTCGGTCTTCCTCTACTCCTATATCTATTCACCTTCATACTCAAGACTTTTCTAGTTAAGTCTATAAAGTAATTAAAAAAATAAGCGGGGTGATAGTGTATATGATAAGGATTGGAACGCTACTACAAGTTTGTGATAATCCCCTAACAGTGACTGGTGGCGCCACGGCGATGTCGACGTCACCGATGGGGGCATGCGGGTGCGGGGTTATCTATGATCAATTTAAGTGGACTGTATATGTGGGGGTGCTATATTGATATTCAACTATTGCGATCAGTTACGATTAAGGAGAGAAGGGCAGGATGGAAACTTGACACATACCTGGCGGCGATACAGTCTCCACGTGGCTAGCCGGCTAGGTGTTTCTCGTTTCTTTCCTTCGAGTCTTCTCTCACACAACACTTATTGTTCATAATAAATGTCGGCACGTATGTAGCGATGCGTTTATTTCTCACTCGAGCTTGAAAACTCAATATGCCAGCATGCGGCGCGGCTCGGCAAGGACACTGCGAGCCGCGTAAACTACACGACGATAGCGGGCAAAGTTACACAACACAATGGCGGCACCAGTCGAACACTGGCGGCGGCAATCGAAACTATTGGCGGCGCGAGCGTCGCGCTCGCGGCGAATAAGCATGTGCCATAGTTAAAGGGAAATGTGATTGGGCAAGACTAGATGGCGTGACCTGATCACATTAATTGGTCAAAATTCAAAGTGACGCGATTTAATCCATAATGCGGGAATTTTCAAACATACATAAAGCGGCGCAACCAGTGACTGTCGTTCAGACTATTGCATTTTGGAGTCAGCCTGTGTACATTAAGCTACTCAGACACGTCTATGGCGGTATGAATGAAATAAGGAAACATATGAATATTTGTTTATTTTCTAATAGTCTTCTGAGTACAGATATCAAATCACAACAACAGGCTACTTACTACCAAAAAATTATTAACTTCTGAATAACAGGCGGTTGTTAGCAAAATATCAACTAGCAACACTGTCACAATTGTACGATTATCATGTTGACTTACGCATTCATTCGAACCCACTTCAGTCTTTGTCCGAATCCACTATTGTTAAGACCCCTTAGTTTCATTGAATTTGTTTAGATTTAGAAAACATCACTGCTATTTGTGAATAATTTTGTATGTGATAATTATGAACTTGTATCATTGCTAATTTTCGTATGATGTTACGAATCCCACACGCTTGTAAATTATAATTTGCAGGATTTATACATTTTGGATATATATATTAGGCCAAATAACTATTTAAACAGGAATTCTTTGTATATAAAGATTGTTCGTTAAAATTCTAATCTTTAAATATAGCAGTCTTTTAGTCACCAGGCTCTGGGAAAGACCTCATAAACTGTCACTAAAAGAAGAGCAAATAATCAGTATACGACAATGTGATTTGCCACCATAAAAAAGCAAATAACCACTATATGAGGGTGAAAAAATCGCTAAGATTCTGATAGAATACGTTAATACGAGTTATCATAAATTAATTTACTATAAATTAAAGATGTTGTTGGGGTTTTAAGTCGCCTAAAAATTATTTTCGAACAAACGTTTGAACTCACCTATAATAATGAAACATTGTTAAGTTTTGGTAAATTATAATATTTACAACCTTATAGTTCACACGATCTTATCTTTTCTCATGTTATGTTCTTACATATACAATCTAATAATAAATCGTATTTTTTTTATCTCATAAAAAGTTTTAAAACTTATACATTCCCTTTAAAAACTCATCATTTTTTATCAAGACTTATATGAACTTTTTTTACAGAAACCTGTGAAATAGCAGTGATGAAAAATGTAATTTACCTGCTACACAATTATATTAAAATATCTACTTACAAATTGAAACCTATTTATAATATATATTTATAGAATTATCTCACTACTGCGTTTGTTGTCTTTAATTAACCTTTGCCGCTATAATTTACTTGTTAACCTACTTGATTCTTAGTAAAGTGTAGTCTTACGTAGGGATTACCTTCTAAGGTGGTACTTAAACTAGTTATCACTTTAAGTAATGCTTAACTAAGTATTATATGATATCATAATACATGATGACTTCATTTCACGACTTTCTCTGTTATATCTGGTTTGCAGCATCCGATAGAGTACTTAAAAAACCTTTTTTTTTAATGTTGCGTGATGCTGCGCAAAATATTGCACAAAGGTAAAATATAACAGCTACCATTAAGAAATCCATAATCCATCAACAATTGTGGCTGTCACAGGTGTCATAGCCGAATAAAGTTTTTATTTTGTTTTTTTTTTTGGCAACCTGTTTCCTACATTATTACTGCCAATGAATGCCGATTGTTGGCAAAGGTTATGCCAATCGAATCGGTAATAATATTATAATTTCTTCTTGGGATAATCCAATATTCAAGAAATGGTGGCTTCCTTTTTAGATTTTTTTATAGAGTTTTTGTGACATCTCAAAATTCATGCTCTGTGTTACTGTTTCCGACCACTTCACTTCAATACCTGTATTATATTACGTAAAATATCACCAATATTACAAAATATAGAGTCAAATAACACAACATCATTATCATCATTACATAGTATAAAATAAAGTCCCCTACCGCGTCTGTCTGTCTGTCTGTTCGCGATAAACTCAAAAACTACTGAACGGATTTTCATGCGGTTTTTACCAGTGGATAAAGTGATTCATGAGGAACGTTTTGGTATATAATATGTCAAGGATTTATTTTTTATCAGGGCAGGACAAGGTCTGCCGGGCCCGCTAGTTATGAATAAAATATAAAATCCACTACATGACGGACTAAGAAATCGCCAGACTCCCTGAATTAAATTCGTATGTCCTACTATCTAGTTTATTAGTTTACATTTATTAATTTGACAATTAATTTTTTTATGTAATCTGTAAGGGCATTATATAAGCAGTCAACGATCGGCAATACCTAAATGCGAGAATTATATAACTGTCATTAATGACATAAAATTCTTGATTTTTCCTCGACAGTTACATTGCGAACTATTAAATCGTTAGTACACGCTTTTACGAAATGTCGGAACACTAAGATGGGTTAACTCGCGGCTTCACTCGCCTTTACGTAAACTTGACCTATCTGTCGGAAAATGTATTTATATTATTATAATTAATACATTATTTCTGAAGGAAAGTTTATACCCTATGCCCTTTTTTGTATCCCTGAAAACATGTATAGCGTTAAGACATCGGAACAAACAAACAAACCCACTTTGACATATTAGTTAGCATATAAATTATTATTTAACTTCCTCCCTATGCATAATAACTACAAAAACACAAGCCGAACCACGGACACATCCAGTATATAATATACTAGTGGGCCCGGCAGACGTTGTCCCGCCCTGATTATAAAAAAATCCGTGACAAATTATATACCAAAACGTTCCTCATGAATCACTTTATCCACTGACGACAACCGCTTAAAAACCCGTTCAGTAATTTTTGAGTTTAACGCAAACAGACAGACAGACAGACGCGGTAGGGGACTTTGTTTTATATTATGTAATGTAATAATATACTGTAATTGTTATCAAAAGTGGTTAGAAGTCCACAATTTTCCAATGACAGTACACAGATGCCAATTTATAACCACAACAATGTCTCATTCGACATTCACGACACGTCAGTAAATGACGCAGACATTTTCTTTTAGGTGAACCTACTTATGGCACTTCTAAACTATTAGCTGAATAGGGTTAATCCATAAATTATATCACACGTTAAAGGCGTAAGGGGTTAATAAAGTGTAAAGGGGGACAGAATCATGAAATTGACGACGACACACGTATAACTCTTAAACATAAAGGAAAAATTTTGGAAATATTACAAGCTCTATCAACATCACTGTAAGGTTTAAATTTGCTTGTATTATCCACTGATACGTTAGTGGTCTGTGGCCGTGCTTGCACACACATATCGCTTCGAATGGGTACAAAATCCATAGATGAAAGAATTATGTTTTGTAAATTTTTAAAACAGTGGGATGTTTTGGTTTTATAAAAAAAGGTTACCAATAAAATTACATAAAAACTATTTTGTTTTAATAATTTCTAAATATAATCTCACAAAACATGTGACGTCATACTAGGGTAGGGTTTCACACAAATCTGAAAACCTGTGACACACGAAATTTGAGTGACGTAATTTATGGATGATCTCATGCAATATGTTAAAACTATTAAGTTACATACGGAATACGAAAGGTTAATGTGATAAAACGCCATGAGACCTAGTTTAATTAATATTAATTTTAAATAACACCAAATGTATTGAATTTCAATTCTGTATATGAATAGAATGTATGTATGTATGTTAGAAAACGGAGGTTAAATTTAGTAACTACTATGAAATAAAAAGGACTAGAAAATAACACTTAACTTTTGTTCATATCAATTCATTGCGAGTATTAAAATAAGGTAGCAAATAAATCATTTTATTTAATAGTACTTTCATAATTGTGTGGAAGATGTACCTGCCGTGGCTTTGTCCAGTGGCGAAATAAGGTTATACTTAATTTCCAAGCTTCAGAGCTATATTGGTGTACCTTTGAACCAGGGAAACAGCGATTGTTGAAGAGTAACGGAAGAACAATTTTCAACATTGCTTTAGCGAACATACGCTTGCAAACCGTATAAATTTTGTACTCTCTGTTTTATTAAAAAAAAAAACAATTTGTAGCTCGCATTTGAAGGAAAAAACTGCATTAAAATATTCACATTACCGTATTACATAATACCAATAATCCCCATTCAAGAATAAATCGCTCTACTGAACAATAAACATTTATAATCCATTGTCATGCAGATAAAATCATATTTTCATAATCGTAAAAATCAACATAAAAACCGTTGTTACTCTGGTATTTCAATTTAAATAAAACTTTAACAATTGGACATATTTACATGGGAAGAAAAATGAAGGTACTGAGTTTATTAACATTATTCTGAACGTTGGTTAAATGGAGAGTAGGAAAAACAACAATATCTATATAAAAAAGACGGAGTGGTATAACGTTTAAGATCTCTCGCCTCTGTGTTTGAGCCGATTTTCATCATTATTTTTTTGTTTTGTAACCATTGACACACAAAAACCCAAGATGCACACACTTAACGTCTCACAGACGGCACACAAAAATGGTAAAAACAACATTAAATCATTCAGGTAAGGTTGAATTCGCAAAATCATAAGTTTACCGCATAACTATAACCACGTTATATTGGGGAGTTTTTGCGGCCGTTTTTGAGCGCTACTTTTATTCGAAACTGTGCGTCTTGGGTTTTTATATGTCAATGTTTGTAGCTATTAACGAGCTTTAGTGTTATCAAAAAAATTGGAAAAGTTTTTTTTTTCTATGGTCGAAGTTCGACCACTCTTTTTCCGAACTTACTACGCCATTGGCCTTGCAAGGCCTTAACAGCTTCACCGGACTACAAGTTCGACTACTGGACGAGCACTCGTTTATACAAACATCTCATGCTTTTTGCTAATGTTCGCTGTACTTAACATGATGACGTTGATCACATTCAAGATAATCTTTCTGGGATTATGAAATCAGTTTTCAAAGTAGTTCGGCTTTTAATTTTTATTGGCTGTCATAATAATCGAAGCAATCATTCATAATGACAGGTAACAAAACCTGAGAGTAATATTTAAGGCATGTGTTAATCTCTAAATTGAGGATAGTTCACCTCTTAGGAATCTTTTTATTCAGCTTGACAGGTAGAGTTTTTGTCTTAGTTCTTGCTGGCATGGGTCTTGGAATAAGTAATAAAATAAATTACAATATTTTTAGAAATGTCTGTGTGTTTGTTTGTTTGAACACGCATCGCTGCTGAAGTACTGCATGCACGATAAAATCATAAAGCATATTCTCGAATACCATTTAGTCTTAGTTTCATTAAAATCGGTTCACTTTATCAAAAGTTATTGTAATTTTAATGACAACGCAACTGAAGAACGAGAGTAAATTAGATAAGCAAATGAACTTAATACATTCAGATAATTTTATTAGTCATTGTTTTCTTACGTTATGTTCCACACGGACGGAATCGCGGGAACAGCAAGTATCTAGTATTTATGTAACCGTTTGTCAAAATACAAAGCTATTCATTTACTCCTCATGTACAAGTTTAATCTTAATAAGCAATATGTAGAATGTGTATGATAATATATAGAAAGTTCGTGCAACGAAATAACAATAGGTCATAAAATACGCTGGGTAATTACAACAAAATCAACAAACACATTTCTTAGAATCGTCGCTGTTAGTGTTAACATTGATTTGTTGTTTGTTATTAAGGGAACCAATTACAGTATCCGTTCAATTCATCGAAAGGCCAATTAACAGAAAAGACAGTTTACCTAAGCACAATTCACTAAAAAATGATAACAATAATAAATACTTTTTTTTCGTATCATCGATGGCAAACGAACAGGTGGGTCACCTGATGTTAAGTGATCACCACCGTCCATAGACACTTGCAACACCAGAAGAGTCGCAAGTGCGTTGCCAGTCTGTTTTTGGGAGAAGGAGTGGGGAAGGGGGAGGGGAGTTGGGTATCCGGCACTCTGACTGACCGAACGAAACGCAACAATGCAAGTACTGTTACTTCACGTCGGTTTTATGTGAGAGGGTGGTACAATTTTTTTTTTATTTTTTTTTTATTGTAGCTCGGCAAAGTGACTGTACTGTGCCTGATGGTAAGCACAGTACAATCCAAAAACAATGGCGACCACCGAAAGACATACTATCTATTGCCGGTCGCCGCTGTCATGCCGGCCTGAAAGCGACCCAGTCAGGGACCGTCCCCCCCCGTTGCTGGATATACACCGGCTAATCCCGGAACGCGACACGCCCAAACGTGTCACTATGGCGGGTGTTCCACCTGGTGTACGGTGGTCGCGATCCAGTCGGGTACAGATACCCTACCACCCCGCGAGCCGACCCTTTCACGCTGAAACCAGTAGTAGCTTCAGCGTGGCTCTACCACCTACAGATCCTACTTAAGTGTTATAAGATTTTTGTATCTAATACGAAACGACGTCTACACGCTTTTTAAATTGTACTGAAAGAAATGTAAGACGTTGTAAGAAGATGGTTTGCAAGGATCTGCGAATAGACAATTCTGCGAAATATTATAGTGGACGCTACTTTGCACTTCCGCCACTTCCAATTCCACTTCGGAAGTGTAAAGTAGCGTCCACTATAATATTTAATGATGGATTTCCGCAAAGTAACGCCTTCTTCAATCAAAAAATTCCGCGAAAGTTCATAATTTAATAATTAGTCACAACCTCCCTTCAATTTTTTTTAAGAGTATATAAACGAGAGAACGAAGATTTGTCATTTATTAAAGCCCGGTGAAACTGCAAAGACCCATCAGGCCAATAGGGGATAGTCGGTCAAAAAAGGGATTCAATCGTATTTGAAAAAGTTGTCCAAAATACTCATTGTAATAATGGAGTTACAGTACTTTCGAAGAGAAAAAACCACCAAAACTAAATAGAGTATAAATAAACTAATAAACTAAAAAAAATAGCTTATGAAAAAATTGTTGGGAAATGTGAATAGGGTGAATAGCCATCGACCCAGTTTTTAAATTATTTAAAGTTTAAAGTTTAAGTGTGTCAAGGAATTAGAAATAATATAAACCAATCAGAATCAGGTAATTTTTACGCTTGAGAAAATGAGCCTGAAGCTAGCTTAGACTATGACTGTCTTACTAGTAGTAAATCCGTTAAAACTATTAATTTTAAAGAAAGTAACTCATCCAGGGCCTTTTCGAAAGCATGTATATTAGCCAAAGCCATTAATGAAATCTAGTTGTAAAATAGTAACAATGAACGCCTTTTAATGATATACCGCTTAACTAATTATTGAGCAATAAGTTTCAGCTGAAGAATCGTCAACTGCTCTTCAACATATTACAGACAAAAGCCATCACACGATCCGCACATTCTCATATCATCGAGAAAGTTGTTGAAGGTTTGGCCTTGTTGTCCTTTCAAATTGATTTATATCTCTTCTTCTGTATAGGATTATACAAGCTTCAAATATAACGTAGGGGTGTTACTACAATAATTCCGTAGATAACCAGTCTAGCAGCCACACTCATTAATAGGCATAGGATTTATGACAGCTCTGCGCTTCATTTCAAACGCGTATCTAAGGATTTCCATAGAATGGAGATATGAGGAGTACATTCGATAATTATTCGTATTGATTATATTTTCCTACTGTTCTCTTTGAGTCCCCAAAAGGTCTCCGAAGTGTTGATGACTGCAAAGAAGCGTTCATAACTACTGACATATGGCATTGCTTATTGGGCAATAATTGAGAATAAGAGAAACTATATTTTAAAGAAAGAATTAGTGAAATCTGATTAATTACCCAGCAATCACCTGTCGTCGAATTCCTCAAGTCTTCAGATATCCGGGCCTTTGCCTAAAACGTATAATATTATCGAGTTAATGCGGCGCGGCAGTGAATATAAAAAGAGAAGCGTGGTGTATTGAATTCTTGATGTTAAATTTAATTGAACAATTTATCAGCTCTTGTCTGTCATGTCAGACGGAAAAAATATTCGGCAAAAAGTAGTAACAGAATTTTTTGTCATTATTCCCAAGCAACTCAGTAATTCACTAATAACCTTAGAATTCATAAGACTTCTAACGAGAATTACGACAGCGAGAAAAAATATTCTTAGACAGCAAATTGCATTAATCTATTATTATCTATATAAAGATATTCCAAAAGAACCCTATTGACCAGTTACCTACTTTTCTAGTGCATTGCCGTGTTCGAGATTATCAAAACAGTGTTCAGTTTTAAGGTGATGACATTCGACATAATAAAGAATTCCAAACCAATTACAGAATAGAAGTCCATCAATCAGTCAGTCACTTTTACAAACATAGATTTTATCGTAGGAAGTGATAATTCGTAATGCACTGTTCGACATTACGTAGCGCCGGCTAATCACAGATTACGCGACCAATATCGACTGATAACATCTCATCATATTGGGTAGTATAGAATTGACTCGATATTTTTGTATTACTACGTTGTTATTATTTTTACATATTTTTTAGCAATGACCTTTATCTCATATTGAAACTACTATAGAGATATCAGTTTTTAGAGGACCTGCACAGATCTCTCAAGTATTATGTAGATTAATCTCTAAGACTTATTGTGTTTAACGGAACAAACGAAGGAGAGCATAATGATGAAACCATAAAATGGTGTTAGACCTTTTAGGCTAATATCCGCTTGGCTAGCGATCACTCTTAGGTTACACAATTTCTCGTTAAGCACCTATAAGTGCGTTTCGACAACTGTGCTACAGAGCCAGTCCCTCTGGGTTTATAGTGACACCATTTTAGACCACACTGTTATTTCATATCAAACGAGATTGTGGTTAAATCCTGTTTTGTAAAATAAAAATGATTTTGACTTATATTATTTTACAGGGTCGTCGAATGAGCCTTGGATGTACTTGATCTGTCTGTTTGACTAAGGCGAAGCAAAGAAAAATAGCAAAATAATGTAGCAAACCTCTAGCAGAGAAGAGCATCGCAGGCAGCGTAAGTAATATAATAAACCATTGTAGTTTTTTGCTTACATCTTCAAATGAATCCTCTGCAACTGGATGCAAGAAGGGAAATCTAGCCAGTTCACAGTAATTAATAAAATAAGAAATAATCATTATTTATAGTAACTCTTATTGAACAAACAAGCATATCTAATGCAAATATAGAATCATCAACGATATTAATAAGCCAAACAAATGAAATGATTTATGAACACTGCTATGTACCAAGTTGCCTTAAACAGTTTCTGTTTAAATTTTAAAAAATAACGTCAACGCTAATATTTTCGTTTTGGTTTAAAACACTTCCACAGTTAACCCCTCTAGAATCATATCTTGAAACTCTTACATTGTTTCAAAGTTACCAAGCTTATTTGAAAGGAAGTGTTTTTAGAAGACTGAAAGAGGGTGAAATTGGTAGCTTATAACTGCAAGTTTTATCTGCTTTGTTATTATGGGGTTAGTAGTAAGGACACCATTATGAGATTTATACTATTCAATGGAACGTGCACTATGAGCGATCCGTGTGCATTGCTCTATCACAGATCCATTAGTGGATGTGTTATTATCTTATTAGTGTAGACAAGAGAAGTGCTGTTAGTGCAAACCACTCAAGTCTACTAGTATTGCGCTGGAAAAGAATATTTGTTATAATTCCAACCAATTGCAAATTAAACGTCACCAAATGCTTCATCTGATTCTACTTAACGTACATCACCTTTCAAAACGAGATAAATTTGCATACTGTCACCATATCATTAAAATCAGAAATATAGTTAACGTTGTCCAATCGAATTTCCCCGATTGCGAATATGATAATTTTATCAGGTAGATAGGTATATACGGCGTTCGGTCCATGTTGTGTCCAATAAATGTCCAATTAGCATATTGTACAATCTACTATAGCTGTTTATTACCCTTTTACTGTAAGACTTCTTCATTACCATTTAATTGCGATTGTTATGTGTCCTAGTTCAGCATTATTACTAACATATCCAGTTTTCTAGTAACGACCTCACCTAGAGGAGTAATAGCAGATTCACAGTATTAACTCAACAATACTTATTATTGAATGTATCGGCAGATATACTACATAGCAACGAACATTAATACTCACTGTTGTCACGTGACTATTTAATCTTCTCCTTGAATCCAAGTCCAAATCACCCTAAAAGTCGAGTTTCCAAAATTCTCTTTGATGTTTACTAACGTCACAGTAAGGTTTTTTAATTATTAAGACCTACTTAATAAACTAACCTACTTTCACAAGATTCACGTCTCAGACGGACGACCATTATTTAGAAAACCTTTTCTTTCAAAACAAAGTATAAACAATTCAACATTTACAGCTACACTAGTTTTTGCCTGCAACGTAGTTTAATGTAGATTTGGCCTATCTCTCGACAACAGCACTTTTTTCTAGATGAAACCTTATCTTCTTTGTTGTATCCCTATTTGTAGATGGTAGAGTCGCGCTGAAGCTATTACTAGTTATAGCACGAATGGGTCGGCTCGTCCAGGTTAGTACCACTCTCTCACAGAAAACCGATGTGAAGTAATAGTGCTTGTATTGTTGCGTTTCGTTCGGTCAGTGAGAGCTCTGGAGGTCCACGTCCGCTCTCCCGCCTTCCTGCCCTCCCTAATTCTTCCCCAAACACAAGCTAGCAACGCACTTGCGACTCCCCTGATGTTGTAGTGTATCTATGGACGACGGTAATTACAATGTCACGATGGTCGGTCGAGCCGTTTAGGCATAAAAGCGTAACAAATAAACAAACTCATATTCGTATTTATAGTATTAGTTAGTAGAATATATATAAAATCCTCTGTTTAATTTTTTCACACCATAGATTCTTCTAAACATTTATCTAACTAGAGCATTAGAAATCCCACGAAAGATCGAAAAAGTGTCCCTCCTAAAAATTGCTTTCCCGTTATTCTATGACTGCGATTCCTTCACCAAATCCATAGGCTCACTATAGAATTGCTTCCTTCGAAGAAACAGTAATGGACTTATCTTCAATGCGTGATTAATTCTCTCATCTCCCCAACCGAATTCAATAGCATAAACTAGATAATATTAGTTCCGTAAATATTTCAATACTATTATCACATATGTTTAAAATCACTTCATGATCCGTCTGAAAGCTATTAAAATTAGATATTTTCGCATCTCCCGAAGGTCGCACGTGTTTACGTTCTGGCTACAGAACACGCATTAATCATTTTAATATCTATTGTTAAACACAGATTTATACAGATAACACCGAGTTTGTGACACGTAGTAACTATTTATTAAATCTGTTGTACAACATAGTAGATACATATTCTTCCAGGTATAATATTTACAACTTTAAAATCGGAGTTTTTAGCGGGATTTTGGTCTGTCATGTAGTGGATTTTATATTTTATTCATATTTTTTTGTTGCTTGACTCTATAGTGTGTAGGATTGGCGATTTTTTATGTAATATTGTTTGTTTATTGGGCATAGGTGAAGTGAATGGAAAATAATACCGCCGAGCACGAATTCTGAGATGCCACAAAAAATCCCTGGAAAGTTGTAACAAGGGAGCCACCATCTTGTTGGAAGATAAACATTGACATTGAAATGATCGCACGACGCTAACTTCTAATAATATTACCTACTCGACCATAGTAGTAATAATCTAAAAGATTGGTTGCCAACAATAAAGTTAAAAAAAAATTCTTATAAATGAATTAGAACTCTCAAAACGAAACCTACTTTTACAAAGTAATTTATATTATGTTGTAATAAAGGAAAAACAGATTTTTCCAATTAGAATCACATTAAAAAAAACTAGCGGGCCCGGCGGAGGTTGCCCGGCCCAGTTAATAAAAAAACCTTGATAAATCATATACCTAAGTTTTCCTCGTGAATCACTTTAGTTACATGGTGAAAACGGCATGGAAATCCATCCAATTGTTTTTGAGCTTATCGCGAACAGACAGAGAGACGTGGCAGAGGACTTTGTTTTATAATATGTAATAGAATATATATATATATAATAAATATAAAGGAAACCCATATTTTGTTTTATAGCATCTGCGCGGGTGTGTTGCGATTGTATGCGTGGTGTAATTTTATTCTGTGTGAATATGTACAACAAATTATTGTACGTGAATAAATTATATAATGGAATGAATAATTATAAACGCTGAATGATACTTATCTAAGTATGAAATAGTTATCCAAGTATATCTAATTTTATCCTATTAATTCTTATTTTATTTATTATAATTTGATGCATGCATATTATGTCTAAAGTGTCCCTAATTTTTACTTCAAATTAAACTTCTACATTTTTACTACTTTAATTCGAATATATATGTATCAAATTTTGTTGGATAATATTTAGTTAGAGTAAATATATATAAAGATAATATAAAAAATATTTAGTTGGATTTTAGTTGCCTTATATTCGTACAGTGAAAATTTAATTAAAAAAAAATATTTGAATCATTTTTTAATAACCATGTGATTTTATACATTTTCATTACCTATCAGTACCGACGTAGTTTTACGTTGACATATACATAAGTACATACATCATATTTACCTATTTAATAGTAAGAAGTAATATGAACAATCTAGCCGTCTCATCAGTGGAGATACTTTCTTTTCTTAATAGATATTCCAACGTTTAGTCTGTTTAAATCAAAGTCAACTATAAAGTCTTTCCCGGTCGACTTCAAGGATCAATTTTGTATTCGATTTAGACAATAAGTTTATCGCTTACGAAACGGTTTATTTATGGTCACATTAATTACGTATGAAGTACTGAATTACGTGCTAAAATATCAAGGTCGTACAAAGAAATGACAAGCTATTATCGTTACGTATACACCTTTTTTATCTGTCCCATACTATCACTGTTTGCGTGATGGTGTGAGATACTGAATCGGGTATATTATTTCCCATATATACACGTTTTAGAAACTACTCATCGACGGTTTAGCGTATAGTTCGAACTATCGATTATGAACTTTCCGTTCCTATCATTTCTAAAAATACGTGCGTAGAATAAATACTCTAATGATACCATCGTTACATAGTATAAAACAAAGTCCCCTACCGCGTCTGTCTGTCTGTCTGTTCGCGATAAACTCAACAACTACCGAACGGATTTTCATGCGGTTTTCACCGGTGGATAGAGTGATTGATGAGGAACGTTTTAGTATATAATTTGTCAAGGATTTTTTCATAATCAGGGCGGGACAACGTCTCCCGGGCCCGTTAGTCTACACATATAATAAGAATGTAAATGTAACGTGTCTGCACTTTTTAGATTATTGTAAACAAAAAAATTGCAGTTATGCATAAGTAATAAAATACAAGTAAACCAATTTTAGAAATGTCTATCTGTCTGTTTGTATGAACACGCATCACTGCTAAAATACTACGTTCATAAATCCTCTACATAGAGCATATATCCGAGTAACATTCAGTCTTTGTTTCATTAAAATCCGTTTGGTCTATCAAAAATTGTTGTAGTTTTAACGACGACGCGACTTAAGTACGAGATAAAAGTAGATAAAGAAAGGGCTTAATACATTCAGATGACTTTATTAATCGCTGTTTATTTACATAAGGTTTCACGCAGACAAAGCGCAGGGACAGCTAGTTGTTTATAAGATTATATCTAATTATTAATGCACATTAATGAATTCGATTTAATTATTATTGTTATTTAAAAACAGGAATAAAATACTTCAATTGATTACTAATTCTCCTTCGGGATCTCAGTGTTAACTACAAAGGTTACCGCTCCAAAGAAAAATTCTCGATCTGACTACGCTATTGACCTGGCAAGGTCTTAAAAGCTTCACCGGAATAGTACGATTACGGCATTCAGCCGATTTTATTCGGGCAACTAGCTCAAGGGTGCACGGCACATCTCGGATTGGGCTGTTGTCTGATCCATGCAATTTGCGACCTGTTTGAGCTAACTTAAACTAAGCTACATATTTATACTTATATGAGTTATGTAAACATATATGTACCAAGTATACATACCTCAATAACTCTTATATGTATTTTGTGTCGGATAATTTTCAAAAAACAAAACCCTTCCACTTTTATGTGTAAGCGTGTGTGTGTGCACGTGTGTTGAGGTGATATGTGTAATGTTGTTGCAGTGATGTAAGATTTTGTGCCACTGTATCGCGCGGACAGCGTACTCAAGGGATCCACGCCGAGGGAACGGACGTAGGCTTAAGCCGCTGCCGATCCAAAATTGGTGTTATTGTAAATCTACAGTATTATCTATACTATAATTACACAACAGTAAGGTATGTACTTTTTAAGAAGAAACCAGTGGAACTACAAAGCCTATAGTAATATTTATTGTCCAATAAAAAATTACATTACTCCGAGTACTGTAGCCTCTTCTTTACTGATCTTAACTTTATTTGTAAACAGAACAAATGAATACATATTCTGAGGGAAGGCTGTGTATCACTGTAACCAATAAGATTTTTTGTGATCGCTCCACACTATTCAAACTGCTGGATGACTTTTTTAGTGAAGAGCGCCTGTATATCTTCTGGAAGCAGTGCGTTTGGGATTCAATGGATCACGCTCTCACAAGAGGTACTTTAGAGTCTCATTCGGATGAATAAATACCAATTTTAACAAGCTATTTAGACATATGTGCTATCTGATCCAGTTTTTGGCATTTTAATATTTACAAGTTATGTCAAAAACGAAGTTTCGTCATCCACATTTTTTTATGCCCCATAATTTTAAACCTGCGCAATTTTTTTACATTTTTATAATGTTACCAAATTGTAATTATAATACAGACTGAATACTAAATATTATTAAAATATTTCATTGGATAAATATTAATAAAGTATTCGTGAAAACAGCTGGGCAAATAACCTATTATTTTTTCAATAACTTGTAAAAATTAAAATTATATACTATGCATTATCCTTAGGAAACAGACATACCTATAACATACGAGACTTTTTTATAGGCGTTTTTGATATATATTATTCCATAGTATATTACTTTGATGCATCTCATAAAGTTTAGCAGAAAATATTTATGCAACTTAATTCCAATGCGCGATTTTCTCTACTTTTCGTGAAAACCAAACCAAAATCCCAAAAACTAAGAGAACATACTGATAAATACCCATAGTGACACTATTTTATATTGTTTATTTATTGCTTGAAGTGGAAATAGCGCAAATGAATATATGCATACCTTCTTGAATATTAGGTCAAGCGCTGCTATTTATGAAAAGTGAACCAGCTCGGTTCGCTTAATCTATTACATGTTGTGCAAACAATATACACTGATTGATATCATCGCATGAATGATGTTACATTAACAGATGACGTAAAAAACAAAAGAATGTGGCGGTGTTCCAAGACGTTACACCATAAAATATATTATGAAACTTGTTCCTCATATATTGATCCAATATTTACAAAAATGCATCCCACACCTTACTTACAAATTCATAATTATATTTAAAATATATCATTATGGTTCTGTTATGATTTGTAATCTATATAGTTAAAAAATACTCGATTGCCGAATGTACGTAAGCGTGTCTCTTCAGAATAACTGCATATATTTGGCTAATTCTAGTTTTGTTATGTTTGCAATAATCAAGACAAAGTTTGTATACAAGAATATGTTTGAAAAACCACAAGAAGAAGTTTAAAAATGGGTTTCAACATCCCCGTATAAATATTGAGTGAGTAAGACAGAAGACAATAGAGATCTTCAAAAACATTCAAATCAAATCAAAAATACTTTATACAGTTTAGACGCTTATGACCGTCAAAACTACCACCTGTTCAGCAAACAACCCAGTCAGCGAGAAGAAGCGGCATAAAACTCGATCGGGTACATCTTTTTAACATATATATATATATATATATATATATATATATATATATATTTCGAATACATTATAGGTACGTTACAATACCGTTTTTAATGTATGCACAGAAAGGAGTCAATTCCAGAGATCACCATCGTTCACATATTGATCTACTCTATAATAACCTTTCGACACTAAAACCCGTTTGACATGGCGCTTAAAATTACAGTCCGGCAAATCGGTAATATGTTTTGGTATTTTATTGTAAAACCTAACACTATTACCTAAGAAACTATAAGTGGTTTTACTAAGTCTGAAACATGGGACGATCAATGTTAAAGTTTCTAGTATTTAGATCATGCCGGTCTTTTACAAAATGTAGGTTTTCAAAGTTTTTACGGACATACATTAAATTATCAAGAATGTATTGGGAGGGTAGAGTTAGGATACCGAATTCCTGGAACTTCATTGTTAATAATTCGCGAGGTCCCATATTATACTAGATATATATTGCTCGAACTGCCAGTTTTTGTAATAAAAACATGGTGTCTACCTCAGCAGCCGTCCCCTATAGCAGAATACCATAAGACATTCGTCTATGGAAGTAAGTTGAGAGAATTGACGTTTAGTTGTTATTTTATTTGATTATATAGTCATATTGCAAAGGGAAAATTTGGTATCATTCTCTTTGTTAGTACAACCGGTCAAAACGGCGGCGTACAGCTAGTAAAAGAATATAAACAAAAGTGCACGCTGTCGATTTAAAAAAAAATTGAGCCGTCACGGGACGCCTGGCAGATGTGAAACATCGAAATTGTTTTGTATAAACTATATGCCTAAAAGAACAGATTACGACAGGAATCATCGTAGTCCGGTGAAGCTGTCAGGACCTTGCTAGCGTAGTCAGTTCGAAAAAAAAAAAACAGGAATCAGCTATGGCATAATGAAAAAACAAAGCATAACAATTTTGTTCCATAAAATAATGACTCTTTATTTATTTTATTACATAAATATTCATTTTTATTAAATACAAAAATTCAACTAGGCGCAGGTGCGGTGTGTTTGGCGGCATTTACCAAAGGGCACTAGGTACTCAGCGCGTGCCGCGTAACACTAATATAACGAGTGGCTGACAAACAATTTGAATCTTATGGTTATACAGATAGGGTTGCAAATGTTTTTGTGTATTTCGTTAATAGTGCAAAGTTCGTGTTTTGCGTCGCCACGTCGTGCCAAGCCAAAATCAGGTTTACCCGCACCTATAGATGTTTCACCTCAAAATATTGCAGAAGGTTCAAGACTGCCATTATCACGTTGTTTAATGTTATTTTATTAAAGTTTAGATGCAGGAACAATGAAAACAATTTTTTTTAAAGTTACTTGTTTAAAACATTTAAATTTAGCATTTATAACGTCAACTTTTCACCAAAAATTTAGTCTTCTTTTGATGTGTTACGTCTTTCTTCTCGGTTGTTGGATATTTTTTGCGGGAGTGATTTTGGAAAAGGGACGAAAATGTGTTACAGAAAACCGGGAATCGCGCCCTATTTGATTAGAACAATGAGCGCGCGCGGAGACGGACAGAATCAGCTATAGTTATACAGTGTTGTGTATAAAATCTGAGGTTATATATATATATATACATGTGTAAACTATATTAATAATTATTTTGACTATTAAGCGTCTGACAAATTTCATCATTCTTAAAAAATGGGAGTAAGTAATATGGAATTATTTGAATAAATATTTTAGTGCGGATCTTTTTCATACTTTCAGGTTAATTTCTGTCGCTATCAATATAATTAATATTTTACATTGTGATTAAATAGTTTCCTCGATTTGAAATGTATAATTACTAAGTACAAAATTATTTCCAATCATACCCGATTCATTGATTTCAGGGATTAAGTTATTATTGCGTATTTTTCACGACTATAATTAAACTTACGCGAGCAAGCGCACGATTTAATATAGAACTACATATATTATCATGCTTAGAATATATTCGACAAATAAGACGAATAAATTGACTTCACATATATTCCATCTCAATTTCATAGTAGGATAACATGTCAGACGTTACGCATCACATGCGACAACTATAAGTCGTCTAGTCGAAGCCTAAGTCGACATATTCATGCACTCATCAAACACGAAGTTTCTGTAAGTCCATCACAATAGGGAAAATCCATAATAGCGAATTGAAGTGATTATGAAATAGTTGACAGCGTGTTCGGACAACGCGTAGATGGACGAAGGTTCGAACCCTAAGAACCGAGTTGGAGCTTTTGTTTAAGGGAAAAATGATGAAATCATACCATGGTGGTAGCGTTTCTCCTAAGGCCAACCTACCACCCTCGAGTTGAAAGTCTGCCGTGAAGCACCTGATGGTGTGTTCCGGCATATGTACTTAAGAGCCAGTTCCCTCTAAGTTTAGCGTGTTTGCCAGCTTAAATCACATCGTCAATTAACATGAGATAAAACTGTTGTCAAACGTTAAAAAACTATCATTACATAGTATAAAACAAAGTCCTCTGCCACGTCTGTCTGTCTGTCTGTTCGTGATAAACTCAAAAACTACCAAACGGATTTTCATGCAGTTTTCACCAGTGGATAGAGTGATTCACGAGGAACGTTTTTGGATTTTTTTATAATCAGGGCGTGACAACGTCTGCCTGGCCCGCTAGTAAAATATAAAAAAGAAATGTTCGATGTTACTGAGTTTGTTATGTGTTACCTAACAAGTAATAATCGTAATTCTGTCACTAGGTCTATGGTCCATCGAGATATTTTATTCGCAGTAAATTGATGATCGCTGGAACAATGCCGAGACGAAGAATTTCCGTGTTACAATCTATTGCGAGAGACGATTCAGTCGTTGATTTTTTTACAAAGTATTTATTGACTAATTACTAAAATACATTTTGTTACATTCGCAGTAAGTAAGCAGACGAATCTAAAAAACTAGAATTACAGAGATTTTAAATAATTGATTAATAAACTCCAATTTACTTTGCGAAACAGCTGGAAGATTTTCATGCAAACAGCTGTATTGACGATGCGTTCTATCAAAAGAAATTATTATTAAACACATTATCACGATACACTAACCTTGAGTTTGAAGAAGTGCTATGTTTTTAGTGCGATATGTTTTTAAAATATCGTGAACATCATCGGGACAGCTACAGGGGAGCCAGAATTTTTTAAGAAAATTCCATAAGATAATATTACCACCCATTACCTACCCATAACCCCAATGATATTTTGTCATGTATAAATAAAGAAACGTTGAAAATTAAGCCCTAACATAAGACAAATAACTTGCATTTTTGAATACAGCAAAAATCCGTAAAATGGTGAAAAAATTCGTCCAAAACAATGGACGCATAGAAATATTCCAGAACCCCTTTCATCAATCAACCAAATCATTGCTTGATGTTTTGTATAAAGGAGATTTAATGATTAAACCTTAATGTGGAATAAATAAATCACATTTTTGAATACAACATGCAAATGTACGTGATCCTGATAAATAAAATTACAACGCATGACTTGCAACCGGATCGTATTTGTGATGCTAATGCCACGAGGGGATACGGGAGAGTTATATGAAAGTCAATGGAAACTGTATTCGGCTACATACATAATTACTTTTTGACAGTTTCTATCCACAGACTGGCTTATCTACTTACATGAATAGAGAATAGAAAGATGAATTTTAAAGATTCTGCTAATATTTTCTTCTTTACAGCAATATGAAAACGTGACTGATCGAGAAAAGTATTACGGCCTACAAGCTTTCCAAAACATATTCGCTTGGACCATGTAATGCAAAACGTATTGCCTTTTAAAATCTGATTTCTGAGTAGAACTCCTCTTATAGTGAAAAGTGTATGCATATTGCTATGAACGGTGGCCATTCCATCAACCACACATTACTGACATATGTAACCTTGACCAACCTTAGTGAATATCAACAGCAAGTTGACCTTGTCGGCTAAAATATTGAAATAATTCTTAAGCAAATTGAACGAACAGTTTTTTTATCATTTACAGGTTTTAGCATTTCACCACAATCTAATCTGGTGGTAAATGACAGTGTGGTCTAAGTTGATACACACACTATACCTAGAGGCGATTGGCTCTTAACTGCAACTGCCGGAACACACCTACAGGTGCTTGGCGACTGATTTTCAATACGAATGTTGTAGCTATTAGGCGGACTTAGGAAAGATCTTACCACCGTGCTATCTGGTTCCATTACTATGATTTCCTTCACCGAAAGATCAGATTCAGACGCGGTGTGCGCTATCAACCAAGCAATCATCGCTTCATAGCGCTTTACAACTACCTAACTATTTCGCATTACCGTGATCAACTAAGACATCATAGGTTCTTCATGAAAGCGCTATAGTGTCATAGCGCAAGTATTTTACATTCCTGCATTTCAGTCCGGCGTACTCCACGATGTACGGCTTATTTGCGACTATCTGACCATGATCCAATCAGATATCTCCTGTAGTATAAATCGGTATCAAATATAGGACAGTATAAAAACGTTTCGCTTATTACATATTACTATATCCGTCGATTTGACTCAGCTGAATCCTGAAAGGTGTATTTAGGTCAATGTTCTACGTTATGATTGGTGCAGTGGGTGAGTTAGTTTTCAACGTCTGCCATCTATGAGATCCATAGACAGTAGCAGCCAGCTTTAGTGAGTTTTGTCGAATGTATATTCTTTTATTTCAAGTTTGTAGTCTTTTTTATTATAGTAATATTAAACGATCGGACGTAGATATGACACTTGTAGATTAGTCCCCATTATTTAATATCAGCACTGCTGTATTACCTTGTTTGTACTGCAACACGTTGGTCAATGTGAGGTACTTACTATTGACCGTTTTCCTCTTGTATATATACACGTATATATATTTTATATCATAGGATGCAAACGAACAGGCGGGTCACCCAATGTTAAGTGATCACCACCGTCCATAGACACTTGCAACATCAGGAGAGTCACAAGTGCGTTGCCTGCCTGTCTTTGGGGGAGGGGAGGGGGAAGAGGGAAAGGGAAGTGGGCCTCCGGCGCTCTCACTAACCGGACGAAACGCAACAATGCAAGCACTGCACTTCACTTCACGTCGATTTTCTATGAGAGGGTGGTGCTACCCTGGCGAGCCGACCCATTCATGCTGAAACCAGTAACAGCTTCAGCATGGCTCTACCACCTACATATCGTTTAAGTTACGCGCGACATTTTTGTTTTAATAACAACACTATTTTTTTTATAAGTACGTAATCAAGGTAGACATTGCCGATAATTCTATTAACTAACTAAATTATATAATCCTATTAATGAATTATTATTTCTTCGTACAACTGTCATACTTAAAAATTCATTTACGGCGCCGAATGAAGCCAAAAAGGGTAACCGAATTAAAAAAAATAAAAGCATTTGATGTTCTATAATATAAACATACCTTCGTCTGCAACCTTATCGATACGCTGACTATTGATAAGATCGCGAAATACAGGGAGACATTTTGAGAAACAGACCCTTATCAAATAAATATATTTTAATCCATATGAACATTGCGAATACAAAGATAACTCTATTTGTTACACCTTCACGACTAAAGCATACAATCGATTATAGTCAAATTTGGCATAAAGATAGCCTTGAAAAAGGATCTGTACTGAACATACTAAAAATACTGAAGAAGTAACAAGAAAATGCTTCTTCTTAATATAAGAGAATACAATGTCTCACACGGTCATTTTATTCTTAACCAAGCATATTATAGTAACCAAACAGCTGATATACATGGAGATATGTGCGGGGATCTAAGTCGCGACCCTAGAGCTCAATTGTCCTACCAAATAATAATATACAAATACCACCAAAGGGCCACAAGGCCTGTCTACTGCCAAAATGTTTATCATCTACTCTTTCTAACGAAAGTTCTACGTATAAATATCTATCATGCATTATGTATGCGAGCTATGTAGCAATATCAGTGACTGTTTTCAAGGTGTACAGTGTACACGTCATATTACGCTAATGATTCGCCGCGTACCAACATGTTCGCGTATAAAGTTCAACACGTACTGCAGATTATAGCCGCAAGAATTAATTCCCGCACGGACTGCCATCACCACGACGCACTGTGAATAATATATAAAGAAAATGTTAATGTTACCAACACTTTTTTATGTTCACACTATTCAGTTGCATTTATCCAAGGTTATACCTTATAATTACCTTATTATTTATAAACATATGTTCAATAATACGAATGTAGAACAAGTTTACATTTCTTTTTTAATTGCTCGAAGTTTCGGATTGGTGACACAACCCTTACTCACGATCGCTAGTAAGAGCAATTTTTATTAACAACAGTACATAATGTGAAGTAATTAACAACATACATTAGAATGTGCACAAAATGCAATAGTTTATAAATTACTAAGCTAATTTATTATCTTTTTTTTTGCAATACATGTGCCACCAATGTCATGTTGCGACATAGACGTAAAAATTACGCGCGTTCTAATTTCACAGTACGTGTCAACGTTTATTACATTACACACATATATAACAGAGTCTAATCTGCAATGTGAACATTCTTGTAAATAGTTGTCAAAACATTTTAATTATGGAATGGCAATGAGGAAAATATGTTTTTCTTTTTCTAAATATCTCTATGTATTACCAAATAATGTAGACCTGTTTACGTGTTTAGTTAAACTTTAGCTTCGAGCGTTTTGCATTATGATGAGAGTTAGTATATATATTATGGGTTACTAGCGGGCCCGGCGGACGTTGTCCCGATATGATAATAAGAAAAATCCTAGAACCAGACCACAGCGCCACCTACCGGATCCAATTGTGAATCTAAACCATTCTCGAATCCACTGAAACACACAAAAAATTTCATCAAAATAGGTCCAACGGGACTTAAGTAACATACACGCGGACAAAATAATTATTTTTATAAAGAAAGAAATATTTTCCTTCAACGAAAACTTAGGTTAATCCCAAGATTATGCTTTCGCATTGCTCGTAGTGTGCCACCAACAGAGAAAAAAAGAGATTGGACAAACTCTTCGTGGCCACAAAAGAAGAGCAATGTCATACAGGAATAGACAGAATAGCGTAACTGAAAGACTCGTTGAAACTATGCCAAAATATTCAACAGTGACATGCGAGCGAATTATACATCATTGCTACACAACGATCGTATTAACTAAACAATCAGGAAAAACTGCCAATGACTAATGATACCTATTCGCAAAGTTATTTTTGGCGTCCACATTACAAAATTACAACTCAAAGTACGTAAGTCTTTCCTGGCCATAGATCAATAATTATGGCCCTACTGTCTAGCAGACTACGGGATGTATTCCTACATATAATGGATATTGTATGATTTGTCTGAGCATATTTATTAATCGGTATATAATTTTAATACATTTGCTAGTTGATAAATGTATCTTGTACTTTGCTTCGTTTGAAATAAGATTCTAATTTATGCGGCAATCATCCAAATAATATTGTTACAGTTTTACTCTACCATCAAGACCAAAACTGAAATCCAGTTAACTGATAATCGGGACTCGGATGTCTCGGATTAATTTACAATTTTTAATTGCAATACTTTTCATTCGTCATTTTGATTATAAACATAAAATAAAGTACTTCAATCGAAAAAACATGACCTTTATTTTCAAAACTTTTAAAAAAATAAATGCAGTCACGCGTATTTTATTAATTTTGTGTTAGACGGAACTGTACGATTTGGATAAGTTTATGTTTGTGACGTGGCGGTCGGTGCTGGTATATTTAAATTCTCATCACTGCACCATAGTATGACATTAAAAGGCACATGCTCTAGTCACTTAAATATATATGGAAATCTAAGTATGCTTTAATCCAATCCTGTGATGTTAAAAGGCTTTCCGGCCAGTAGAAAGTATTCCTAATTAAAATAGATTCCTAATCTTAAAATTTAAAATGTTGTATTTTACTGGAACAATACAAATAATATAAATGAAGACTAAATAAAAGATTATTGTAGACTTTCATTCCATGTTTTTTTTCATGTAATGTATATATTTTGAGAATTTGTGATATTTAAACGGTTCCTACTAATACAATTTGTAAGCAAAAATCACTTATGGAAAGTTTATCTCTAAAATTTCTTAAGAAGGACATTTTACAATTTTTTTCTAAAGATCGATTCGATTTAATATTAACATGCAGTACACTACCCAATAAAAATGATGGCCAGAAAGATAACCAATTAAATACATAATATTTATATTATCGCATCGTGATTATCAACAAAACACAAGCCAATTTGTTTAATAACTTAGACGAGACCACGCCCAAAGAGACAAATGCTTGTAATGATTACTTTAATATGGAAAACTGTGCAAAAATCGAATCTGTGGTTATATAATAGTTATGTCTATAAGTGTTGTCAGTGGCGAAAACATAACAATCTATGTCATGGGTTCTATGCCATAACATAAACCTATTTTATGAAATTAGAAATGACATAACTTTAAATTCATATAAATAAATCAGTTTACAATTAACTGTGTTTGATTTTCGTAAATCACATTATGGTTTATAAAAAAAACATTAGAAATATATAATAACTAGCGGGCCCGGCAGACGTTGTCCCGCCCTGATTGTGAAAAAATCCTTAACAAACTATATACTAAAACGTGCCTCATCAATCGCTCTATCCACCGGTGAAAACCGCATGAAAATCCGTTCGGTAGTTTTTGAGTTTATCGCGAACAGACAGACAGACAGACGCGGTAGGGGACTTTGTTTTATACTATGTAATGATTAATTTAAAAGATTACATGAATAGATTTATAAATACGAGTTGTGCAACCTTCATAGTACACGTATCTTCCACTAAACAATGTCATCTGTAAGTCATTATAATATTTTTGTCCATTTGAAGTAACGTAAATTAACCTTCATAAACATAACAGAACTACATTTTAAAAAATGTCAGAAATCATTACATAGTATAAAACAAAGTCCCCTACCGCGTCTGACTGTCTGTCTGTTCGCGATAAACTCAAAAACTACTGAACGGATTTTTATCCGGTTTTCACCAGTGGATAAAGTGATTCATGAGGAAGGTTTTGGTATATAATTTGTCAAGGATTTTTTTTATAATCAGGGTGAGACAACGTCTGCTGGGCCCGCTAGTAAAAGATAAAAACACTTAAATATTAGTGTAATCCTTCTTTCTGTATGATTTGATAGAGATTTACGCTATTTAGTTATATATATATTAAACGACATACTGGATACTGGAAATACCAATAAAACAGCGAATTTTTTTAAGAAAGACATACCATTTTATACCAAGATGGTTAGATCAAAATTTATCAAACACGAACGTTCCATCCGGGAGTCAAATGTGATAATTGTGGCATTGCCATTACAAATCGTATGATAATTACGAAATTACTAATAACCCTTGGTGAAAACAGTTCCTAAAGCGTTTCGGTATTAGGTAACTAATGTACGAACAGTATTCATCGTAGAGCATCCAACGAGAAGTTGTTTGCTCGCACAACTTACGTCACTAATTTACACCGTCCACAATGTCGCCAGTGTATTTTACGATTTAATTTTACTGTACCGGACACTACAAACTTTGTACAAAATGTCCGCTTCTAAAATCTAGCCACCTTTAAAATTTCAACCACGTTTACGATCATTTCCCCATACAATCACCAACAATTATAAACAAATAGGTTGATTATAACATCAGGGTGACCTTGACTTATTGTTTAAAATATATAAATTAATAAGACGGAATAACCAAATACAGATATTATTGCGAAATTGTTATGAACTCAATTATAAGTGACCTCGACAAACGCCTTCCAAAACGAACGCTCTGCTGTTATCGCGCGCGATAAGATATCCAAGTCTTTAGACAAGAAGCCGAAAGGTATTTTTTTTTTGAGTTTCAACATGTTATCTGACAAATTCGAACGTTCAACTCGAATCTTTAATAATTTACATATTTTAAACCGAGGACGAGGGCGACATTTGAAAATCCTTAAATAATAATGCAATTAATATGTAATATAAATTCTTGTTTGTGCAATGTCATTTTAAAATTATATCAATGACTTAATTCAGATAAAAATATCAAATTAAAACATTGGAATTCCGTTCCAACGACGTGAGCGCTGAATCATGTTTACTTCATCGAAGACAATCTATACAAGTAAATAAAATTAAAGCGTTTGTTTGTAATATAAAATAACAGCTGTTTACTAAAGGGATATGAAACTATATACGGTAGTTATACCAAAAAACAAATTTCAAGAATGTTGTCCATCTAATATTCGAAACAGTTCGCCCGATTTTGATGAGACTTTCACTGGCAGATAGCTGATGTTATAAGGAGTATCTTAGGCTACATTTAATATAGAAAACAATAGGGTTACGGGCAAATATAAATCTTTATTAGCTTTTACCTGAGACTTGGTCTGCGTGTTTACAGTATATTCAAGCCCATGTCCATCTTCAGTTTCCAGACTACCTCTTCGCCACAGTTAATTGTGATCGTGTAAGAGGTTTACTTTTGAAAAGGCAATAATCAAAAATAATTAATGGTAATTATACAAGGAACGTTATATGGATAATAACAAAAAATAATAATAATAAAGGTCAAAAGCAAAGAATGATGATATCTACCAAAATATTTATCTTTAATGATACAATATAACCAACAAAGATGTTGATTAACCTTCGTTGTATTGCGTTATGAACACTCAAAATATAGCGAAGTTAATAGATAGTCTTACAAAATAGCAAATAATTTGACGGTCACGGCGCTGCGTAATTTTCGATAGCGAATTTTCCTCACAGTTTTTAAATTTACCAAC